>PVIY010057608.1:0-12813 GCA_004026745.1 Myrmecophaga tridactyla
TGGAGAGAAAAATATATATTTATAAGTGGAGCAGGCTTTGCTGAAGGGAGTGTGGGGCGATGCAGAGGAATTTAGGATGATTCCTAGGGTTTGGTCTTGAGGGTAGGGGTGGCAGTGCTTAGTGAGATGGGGAAAAAGATAGGGACAGGCAATTAAAAATCATGAAGAGATGCTGATTCACACCATCAGAATGAAAAATATTAAAATGAATGAAAACCAAGGGTTGAGGGGGACAGAGAACAACTAACTATCTTACACTGCTGGTCAGAGTGTAACTTGGCAGGACCCTGTGGAAAACTGTATGGCATTAATTGACTGTAGAATATTCACACCCCATAAAAAATCTTCATTTCCCTCCTCCCCAAGCCCCTTGGCCACTGGACCTCCAGAGGATGGTCCAGTGAGTGAAGTCACCGAGTGCCCTTCATCCCCCATTCCAGAGCGACACCAGGATGGAGAATCACCCCAGCCTACTACACTAGTGTGAAGTACAGAGTAGGTGTGATAAACCCCATTAAAAGGTGGAGCCCCTGGCTCTCAGTTTGGTTCTTTTGATCCCTCAGGGCCAGCTCCCAAGCACAGCTCCTCCTTAACCCAGTGACTGTGCTTCAGCAGATGGCTGGAGTTCCACTACTGCCACTTGGGCCACCATTAAAGCACAAGAGTCTGGTCAACAGGAATCGGGCTCTCACCTGCTAGCAGGGCAGCTACAGCCTGGACTGGAATGGCCCCAAATCAGGACTCTATGAACCACTCACTCCATATGTCCAGCCTATTACTATTCACAACAGAGTTGACTGTTGAGATTTCAAGTTCAGTACAAAGACTCTAGGCTTTCTGGTGAGAATTTTCTCTGTGACTATTCCCAACATGCTGTGGTCAATACATGCCATGGGTTCCTGTATATTTAAAGATGCATCATCAGAAACCAACTTTACCCCTTCTGTGTATAAAAAGAAACAAAACAAAATAGAGTTACTATGGCTAAGAGATTTAAAATGGATCAGGAGGCCTCAGGAGGTTACTCTTATGCAAATCTCAGCCAGTTTTCACAAATACAGAGGTATGCAGACTCTTAAATAACAGTGTTCCTGAAAACTGTAAGGACATGTGGACACCATCAATAAACCTTAAGATAAAGAAATCAGTAAACTATCTAACTTAAAGGACATTTGGGCATCTTGAATATCCACCAATCATGAATCATTTATGTAATCTTCTTTTTCTTTTGAAACCCTTGCCTGGGAGACCCAAGACAGAACACAATTTGGGGTGCAACCTGAGTCTGCGTTCCCCAAATTTACAATTCTAAGAGCCCAAATAAATGCCTTTGTTGCCTTGCATCTTAGCTTGTTATATTCTGGTTGACGTCACATGTTGTCAGAAATGGGATATGAAGGAGCCACTGAACTGATTCCAGAGTGCCATGGGATTTGAGCATGGTATCTGCAAGAGTCCCTCGTGCTCTGTTATTTCCTGAGGGCTGCGATTTCCTGTTGGTGAGTCCTCAAGGATCTGAATCTCCCATTTTTTAGCTGAGGTTCCTACCTTTCTTTGGGTGTGTTCTGGTAAAGAGTATTTGAACTTCATCTTCTGGTTTGGCTAGTCCACCAGTCCTTTTGTGTATGTGAACTTTTGTGCTTCTGGTTTGTGTGGTTGGCAGCAGTCCTTTTATTTGCTCTTTTTAGAATGTAAGGAAACTTTCCTTGTTGGGTGAGTCCTTGAATGGGGCTTTTAAAATTCCCACTTTTGTATTCAGCTCTTTTCAGTGATCTTTTTCCTAAAGATCAATTTGACCTAAGTTCTGACTGTGAGCAATCAAATAACTATTTTGGTGGGCATGGGACAGGCACTTAAATGCTATTAGGCACCTGCCAGTTTTGAAGAGAAGTGTCAGCTTCTGAAGATCAAGATGCTGTGAAAGAATAAGGTGGTCATGGATGGGCTAGAATGACATGAGGTCACCTACCACCTTCAAGACAATTTCCATGCACCTAGGGAGACCTGGTTACAGGTTGGGAAACTAGAGTGCAGGCTGTCTACCAGGTGAAACTAGTATCATGTGAAAGGCACTTGGTGAATCACACTTGTCCAACACCCAGACCATGCTTCTCAGGTTTAGTATTTAGGATTACTCAGCATCAGAACTAATAGAATGGGTTCCAATTTATCTAAGACCACTAATGGTGCACTGCCATCTGGCACACTAGCTGGTTTTATGTACAAAAATTATGGTTCTGCTTCATGTAAAATTTTATCCCACTGGTCCTGGCACACTAGAGAAAATCTTGAATTATAATGGCCCCAGTGGAAATCTTTTGATATGCCTAAATTGGCATATTTGTGTGCTAGAAAGTAGAGGCTCTAAAACTAAGCAACCTGAATGGGATACTGATTTTAATTGGTACTTGAAAGCTCCCAAGCATATAACTATATCTAAAACTGCTTCTCTTCAAGAAATGAATACTAAATTTAAAAAGACTAATAAAGGCTTATCTATGTGCACTATCAAACTTGAAAAATTATCCAGCGCTCCTGGCTTTGACTGTTCTAACCCTTCTTTAAACCTCCCCTGTCCTCTTCCTCTATAGCCTAGCTTAGCTGAACTCCCCTTCTATAGGGGTCAATTCTCCAAATCCTACTGAAGACCCAGCAGATATTGCAGAAGAATTCACTCTTATCATTCAGACTTATGTGCCTGGATGGATTATAATTAATTCACATGACTGCTGGTAAAGGTCATGCCAAAATCTGCATAGACAAATCTCGTTGGAAAGATCTCTTAAATGATTTGTTAAAATGAAGAGCTATGGCCAAAATGGAAGCATTTAAGCTACCTAAGGAATTACATAAAGTCATAATTGAAGTTCTTCTCCAAAGTACTGATTGGAGGAAAATCTAACCATGTACCCAGAAACCCAATGAACCCATGTGTGAATATTATAACAGGCTTGGAATAAAACCTTTAAACCTTAAAAAAATTCTCAGGTCTTGACCATATAAACTATGAAATCTCTACCCTTTTAAAATTCTGCTTTTGTTAATAGCCTTTCAAAAGAACTAAGCACCACCCATTCTAAAAGGTAAAAAACTAAATTGGGCCACAATGGAACCTAATGATTTTGTGAATCCAAGAGATCGCATAAATCACACCTTTAAAAAGCAGAAAAAGGAAATCCGTCCAAGCTAAAACAGTGCAAATATGATTAGCACAACCATGAGTTTCCAATTACAGGAGCTAAATAAGCTGGAAAAGAAACTGCCCCAAATACATGAAAATAACAAAAAATGTTATTTGCCCTCTAGGAAAGCAAGGTGCTTTCAATGTGTCTGGTCAGGGTGCTCTGGGGATAACCGTGGAGGATTTTCCAGATGCCCACGTTATATCCTTTAGGTGAAATAGGTCTGATCATTGGGAACACACTGGGGCCATCTTCTTTGTTTTAAATCCCACTGCCCTCATTAACCCTTCTCCGCAGAGGACAGAAACAATGCAAATTTGGGGAGATTCCAACAAAACCTATGACTATCTTTAAATCCCTCCTCATTTCCTTTTAATTAGGACTTTTACAAGGCACTTGTCAATTTCTGTCAGTCCCCTATTCCCCAACTCACCTTCTAGGAAGAGATTTCCTTGGATTAATTCCAAGCACCCATGTGTTTCTCCCAAAAGAGGGAAATTAATTTAAACCTCTTACAACCAGTTTCAACAGACGAGGTTAAGGAATTAAGTTCCATACATATCCCTGTACTTTCTGTCAAAGAAATGCAATTTAAACACCACCCTCATTCAGCTACTATTTCCATTTATGGTCCACATTGCCGACTGACCTGAGCTGCATTCTTTCTGCCCCACCCATCCCTGCCCCCAGGACCCCCTCCTCCTACACCTTGACCAAATCCTAATCATTCTCTCACTTTCTCTCTTCCCAAGACTAAGCATCAATTAAGAGGACTTTTAGGCCTTGCTGGATATTGTAGAAATTGGATTCCTAATTTTTCTTTGATGGCTCAACCTTTATTTACCTTGCTTAAAGCGAAGCAAATTAAGCCCTTTATTTGGGAAGAAACTAATCAAAATCCTTTAAGGAAATAAAGCATAATTTGCTCAGCCCTCCCACTTAGGGACATCCTAATGACAAATTCCCTGTTTCCTCCTTGTGCGAGAGTGAGAAGGGAATACCTTAGGTTTCTTACACAAAAGTATGGAAACCACCATAGACCTCTAGGATATTAGATCCAGCAATTGGATGCCTTAGCCAGGGCATTCTCCCTTGTGTGAGGTCCACTGCTGGGATGGCAAATATTTTAGAATCCATCGAAGCATTAATTGTGGGATCTCCCTTAACTATTTATGTCCCTCATTCTGTTGAAGCCTATGCTGGTTTGAAAGGATGTATGCCCCCTAAGAAAAGCCATGTTTTAATATAAATCCCATTTCATAAAAGTAGAATAATCCCTATTCAATACTGTATATTTGAAACTGTAATGAGATCATCTCCTTGGTTGATGTGATTTAGTCAAGAATGGTTGTTAAACTGGATTAGGGGATGACATGTCTCCACCCATTTGAGTGGGTCTTGATTGGTTTATTGGAGTCCTATAAAAGGGGAAATGTTTTGGAGAAAGAGATTCAGAGAGAGCAACACTATGAAGCAGAGAGTCCACCAGCCAGCGACCTTTGGAGATGAAGAAGGAAAATGCCTCCCAGGGAGCTTCATGAAGCCGGAAGCCAGGAGAGAAAGCTAGCAGATGACTCCGTATTCGCCATGTGCCCTTCCAGCTGAGAGATAAGCCCTGACTGTGTTTGTCATGTGACTTCTCACAGGAGAGAGAAACTCTGAACTTCATTGGCCTTCTTGAACCAAGGTATCTTTCTCTGGATGCCTTCTTAGATTGGACATTTCTATAGATTTGTTTTAATTGGGACATTTTCTCGGCCTTAGAACTGTAAACCAGCAACTTATTAAATTCCCCTTATTAAAAGCCGTTCCATTTCTGGTATATTGCATTCCAGCAGCTAGCAAACTAGAACAAGGCCCTTTCTACCAACAGATTAATTTATGAAATCTCTTACTTCCCCTCCCAGTGTCTCCTTTGTTTGTTGTCACAACCTTAATCCTGCTACTTTACTTCCTGCTATTTCTGAGGAAGCTCCCCATAACCACATAGCCTTAACTAACAATTGTTAACCCCTTGAATAGATATACAAGAAATTCCCATGAATAATGCAGCTATTACCTGATAGACAGATGGTTCCTACATTAATGACAATTCAAGAATCTATTGTTTTGGATATGCTAATACTTCTAACCCTGAAATGACCGAAGCAAACTCCTTACCTGATGCCACATCAGTCCAGCATGCTGAAATTTTTGCCCTCACAAGAGCTTGTATACTTGTAGAGGAAAAACAGCAAATATATACACTGTTAGAATGCCATTGGAGTCATTCATGGTTTGGGCATATTATGGAAACAGGCTTTTATTTTATTTTTTTAACATCCAATGGAGGAAAAATTTTAAAAGAAAAAAAAAACCAACAACAGCTATGTTACAGAAATGCTAGATGCTATGCTGTAACCAGACTTTGGCCATAGTTAAAATTCCTGGGCTTTCTTGGGCAGATTCAGAGGAAAGCACCGGCAACCATATGGCAGATACAGCCACCAAAAGTGCAGCTATAAATTCTAATCCAATTCCCGTTTCTATAATGACTTTTGAACTAAATAACTCTATTGGAAACATAAAGAAAATTATTCCTTGAGACTCAACAAAATGCTCCTCCCCAGGAATGGAAAAATGGGAAACACTGCTGATTTATAAGCCTACAATTAAATCATGGTTTGGTGCTAAGGATAAACCAGTCCTCCTTAATTGCCTCCAGGAAACAGTCTTGAAATTGTTCATAATATGACTCACTGGAATACTGATAAAATGGGTGAGCCCCTATCCCAAGACATAAATATGTCTAAATAATGATTTCTATGTTCCACCCATGAGGCTGAAGCGTTTTGCTGTTGACAAGGTGCTACCTACCATCACAAAGGTATTATTAGAAAAAATAATTCCAAATTGGGGAATGCCTTTGGAATTTCATAGTGACTGAACAGCCCACTTTACAGTACAAATTATGAAAGCAGTATGCAAAATATTGCCTACTTTGCAATATTTTCATTGTGCTATCATCCCCAATCCTCTGCTTCATAGAAATAATAAATGCTATGCTTAAAACTCAATTAACTAAATTCATGGAATCCTTCAATCTACCATGGCTAAAAGTCTTACTTATAGTCTTACTACATCTAAGATACACTTCTTTTGGAAAACATAGGTTATGCCAATTTGAAATTATAACAAGGAGATCATGAGAATAAACTCTGGACTATATGAGCCAAGCCTCATAAAAGGAAATATGTTAACCTATTTTCAGGAACTAATAAGAACCATAAAAAAAAAGAAACCTTGGTAGAACAATCCTTCTACAGTGTGCTCCTGGGAAACAAAGATATTCAAAACCACAATCTTCAGCCCAGTGACTTTGTATAATGGGAAAGACACCTCCATAAAATTACACTCCGACCTTGCTGGAAAGGACCGTATCAGGTACTTTTAACTAACCCAAGCACAGCTAGATTAGAAGGTATTTATTCTTAGATTCATATTTCTCCTTTAAAGAAACCTGCCAGCCCTCCCTGGAAATCCATTCCTATTGGGAACCTAAAGCTCACAATTACCAAGGATCAGAAGTAGATTGCATCTAATGTAGGACCAGACCTGATTTTCAAATCAGATTGAAATGAACTCAATGATGCTTGTTTTAATCTTCATAATTATCCTATTAGCTTTCTGCTTCCTACTCTTCATTCCTTCCTCACACCTTCTTTTGTATCCCAGTCCATCTCTCTCCCTCCCATAATGACTTCAACCCCCCTAGAACTCCTCATTCTCACCCCTACCTTCTCTTTCTGGTCCCTTGCCATTTGGCATCCTTTCATTCCAGACTTGGCTCCTGACCTAGACAATCTGTCAATTTTCCTGGTCTGTCCTGGTTTAGATGCCATGGCAGGGCCCCAATTATTGGTCACACCCTCTCATTCAAACCTAGAAAAACATCAAAGACATCAAAGATAAGATTCAAATATTACATCAACCAGGAAACACTGAAGCATGCGACTTATTTAGCTGGCTAAATCTTAGATCTTGGGGAGACTGGATTTATAGCATATTTCAAACCTTGCTAATGCTTTTTTTTTTTGACTTTTAACAAGGGGAATTTAATAAGTTGCTAGTTTACAGTTCTAAGGCCAAGAAAATGTCCCAAATAAAACAAGTCTATAGACGTGCAATTTTTTAACTTTTTTTAATTTTTAAATTAAAATTTAAATTAAATTTAATTTTTAAATTAAAAAATATGACAAAAAAGAAACACAAACATTCTTAACATATGATCATTCCATTCTATATATATAATCAGTAATTCACAATATCATCACATAGTTGCATATTCATCATCATGATCATTTCTTAGAACATTTGCATCAATTCAGAAAAAGAAATAAAAAGACAACAGAAAAAGAAATAAAATGAAAACAGAAAAAAAAAATTATACATGCCATACCCCATACCCCTCCCTTTCATTGATCACTAGCATTTCAAACTAAATTTATTTTAACATTTGTTCCCCATATTATTTATTTTTGTTCTATATATTCTACTCATCTGTTGACAAGATAGATAAAAGGAGCATCAGACACAAGGTTTTCACAATCACACAGTCACAGTGTGAAAGCTGTATCATTATACAATCATCATCAAGAAACATGGCTACTGGAACACAGCTCTCCATTTTCAGGCAGTTCCCTCCAGCCTCTCCATTACATCTTGAATAACAAGGTGATATCTACTTAATGCGTAAGAATAACATCCAGGATAACCTTTTGACTCTGTTTGGAATCTCTCAGCCATTGACACTTTGTTTTGTCTCATTTCACTCTTCCCCCTTTTGGTTGAGAAGGTTTTCTCAATTCCTTGATGCTGAGTCTCAGCTCATTCTAGGATTTCTGTCCCACGCTGCCAGGAAGGTCCACACCCCTGGGAGTCATGTCCTACGTAGACAGGGGGAGGGTGGTGAGTTTGCTTGTTGTGTTGGCTGGAGAGAGAGGTCACATCTGAGCAACAAAAGAGGTTCTCTTGGGGGTGACTCTTAGGTCTAATTTTAAGTAGGCTTGACCTATCCTTTGTGGGGTTAAGTTTCATATGAACAAACCCCAAGACTGGGAGCTCAGCCTATAGCTTTGGTTGTCCACCCTGCTTGTGAGGATATCAAGAATTCAACTTGAGGAGGTTGAATTTTCCCCCATCCTCACCATTCCCCGAAGGGGACTTTGTAAATACTTTTTTATTCACTGATCAAATCACTCTGGGATTTATCGGGGCATCACTCTGGACAAACCAACAAAATCTCATGTCCTACTCAAGGTTCCATGTGCTTATGGTGTTCAATTAAGCTATCTACACAAGTTATATTAGGAAATGCACTAGTCAAAATATAAATTTTGTACCAAATAAACATTTTTTGCTTTAGTCTCATACATAAGTTGAAATTTTAAAATATTAATTACCATCTATTTTCAGCACCCTGAAGTAATGACATTCCTTTGTTCTTCCTCATGCATTAGCATTTTTAAAATTTGTACATTTTTGTTAATACTTTTTAAATTATGGTCATTGCAATGTTATTTGTCTTATCAACAAATAACAGCTGCAACTACCTCTCGAGTCATGCATGTGCACCAAGCCCTTGGTTTTGAAGCTTGCACTTAGGAAATTTAATCCTGTAATGACAGAACTAAGCCTAATTATAAATCAGTGTTTAAGAGTCACCCCCTACAATGTGCCCCACCCTGCCCTAAGCCAAGCCTTGTAAATAAACTCACTACTTTCCCCACTGTGTGGGACATGTCTCCGAGGTATGAGCCTGTTTGCTAAGAAGTGATAATATCAAATGTTCTTCAGCGGTGCTTTCAAAGAATGATCTTGATCAAAAGGGGGAAATTTAAAAAAAGAAATAAAACAAAGTAGAATTAATATGGCTAAAAGATTTAAAATGGAGGCAGGAGGACTTTCGGTAGGTTACTCTCACACGAATCTCAGCCAGATATCACAAAATACAGAAAAATGAAAATCCTTAAGCAACTATGTTCCTGAAAACCCTAAGGACAGCTGGACACAGTAGACAAGCGACAAGATAAAGAAATCAATAAACTATCTAACTTAAAGGATATTTGGGGTTCCCCATATTTTCACCAATCATAAACAACTTATGTAATCTTTTTCTTTAAAAACCCTTGCCAGGAAGACTCAAAACATCCAAAATTTGAGTTGCTACCTGAATCTGTGTTCTCTCAATTGCAATTCTAAGACTCCCAAATAAATGCTTTTGTTGCTTTGCAACTTCGTTTGTTATTTCTTGGTTTGACACATGTCTTATGATTTTGCAAGTATTAAGACAAATGAGAAAAAGTTTAAAAAATGATAAATAATAGCAGAAACAATACTTTGAACAAAGAAAAAGAGTAAGTCAAACTATCAAAGGGACTATGCATGCATGTTTATTATTTTTTAAATATACATTTGTATTCTGCTAAATGTATCATTGGAGTCCAGATTAAAATGTAGCCCTTTTAAAGAATGAAAATTAATATTTTAGGCAGATGAATGTAGACTATTATAATAGTGAATAAGAGTTGATCTTTTATGCTAAGATTATATTGCAACCTAAACATATATGATACAACCTACACATTAATCAAAAGGAAAAATAAAAAGGTCAAATTAAAAACTCACACACACATTGACCACACTAATGCAAGAAGATGTTAATAATAGGGTGGAATAAAAATAAATCACACACAGGTTTTATTTTTTTTCTTAAATTTTTACTTTGAAATAATTGTAGACCCACACTCAGTTGTGAGAAATAATGCAGAGAATTTCCGAGCCCCTTTACCCAGTTCCCCGCAGTCTGGCACTATCCCAGCCTGGACAGGGACACCACCGATGCTGTCAAGATCCAGAACATTCTCAGCACAAGGACCCCTCATGCTGCCCTTCAGTAGCCACATCCACTTCTCTTCTACTTCCACCTGCTCCTTAATCCTTGGCCACCACTTGGCTACTCACCATTTTTATAATTTTGTCACTGCAAGAATGTTTCTGGAATTAAGCATATGTGTCATTTTGGGCAGCTTTTTTTTCACTCAGTATCACGCCCTTGAGATCCAACGCAAGTTGTTGCATGTATCAGTAGTTCATGTCTTCGTATTGCTGAAGAGTATGTATTCCATGTTCTAATTCTTCACATGTTGAAGGAAATTTGGGTTGGGTTCCAGTTTTTGGCAATTGCAAATAAAGCTGCTATGAACATTGTTGTCCAGGATCTTTTTGTGGATGTAAGATAAATGCCTCTACCTAGTGGGAATGAGGCAATAATAATTAACAATAGCAAATATCATTTGGCACATATGATGTGCTGAGTACATTACCATCAGTTTGCAGGTAAGGGAAGCTGAGGCACTGATAGGTTCCATATAGCTTGCTCACAGTCCCACAATTAGGAAGCAGTTCCAACCCAGGCTTCTTGCTTTGGAACTTTGTCTCCAACCATTACCTGAAATTGCCTTTTTTAACTGTTGTAAGAAAAAAATTCGAACCGCACACGTTAACACTAACCAGATGCAGGATCATCCACAATTTCGCTATTTCCACCTTGGAGAAAGGTCTAGTTTGGGATCTGTGTGAAGTCAAAGATTAATGTGCTGTAGAGAAAGAAGATGACATGGATAGAAGAGATAACAGGTCTTGCAGGAGAGAGAGGCCTAAGTTCTACTGCTGTCACCTCTTTTGCTGAATTTGTCACTGCTATGTCATTCCACCTGTGTCACCTGGCCGTATGACTGAAAGAAACCTCCAGAAATGAAAATGGCTTGGCTAGGATGAAGCATATGTTCCCTCTCCTATGTGCTACTAAGGGTTTGAGTCCCCTGGCCAGCTGCTGCTTAGGTTGCTCGCCCTGCCCACCCCTATCACCCCAGAGGTTATTAGGAGGGCCAGAAAGCTAAACCTAATTAGAATGGGCCTGGGGATTGCCAGGGCCCAGCCCCGGAAAGCAGAAAGCAGATTGGACGAAGAGGAGTGGAGAGCCTCCCCTTGACAGAAGCTGTAAGTGGTTTTTTTATTTTGAATTTTTATTTTTTACTGAGATATCTTCACGTACAATATAATCCATACAATGTATACAATCAGTGGCTCACATTACCACATAATTGTGTATTCATCACCATGATCATTTTTAGAACATCTGTATCCCTCCAGAAAAAGAAATAAAAAGTAAAAAGAAAAAGAAGACACATACATTCCATATCCCTTACCCCTCCCTCTCATTGACCACTAGTATTGCAATCTACCCAATTATTTTTACCTCTTATCTCTGCACCCCCACTATTTATTTATTTATTTATTTATATTTTAGTTAAATAATTATTTATTTTTTGTCCTTCATTTTTACTCATCTGCCTATAGCCTGGATAAAGAAAGTGTCAGCCACAAAATTTTCACAATCACACGGTCACATTGTAAAGCTAGGCAGTAACATAATTTTCTTCAAGAATCAAGGCCACTGGTACACAGTTCAACTGTTTCACGTACTTCCCTCAAGCCACTCCAATACACCATAAACTAAAAAGGGATATCTATATAATGTATAAGAATAACTTCCAGGATAAACCTCTTGACTCTGAAATCTCTCAGTCACTGAAATTTTATTTTGTCTCATTTCTCTCTTCCCCCTTTTGGGCAAGAAGCTTTCTCATTCCCATGATGCAGGGTCCCAGCTCAGCCCCAGGAGTCATGTCCCATGTTACCAGGGAGGTTTAAACCTCTGGGAGTCATGTCCCACATAGGAGAGTGAAGGCAGTGAGTTCATCTGCTGAGTTGGCTTGAGAGAGGGGTCACATCAGAGCAACAAAAGAGATTCTCTGGGGGTGACTCAGGCTTAGGTTCTCCTTTGTAGAAGGAAGTTTCATAAGGCCAAGCCCCAATATCGAGAGCCTGTCCCATCAAATTGTCAATCCCCAATGCTTGCAAGAATACCAGGTCTTCTCCAGGTGGGGAAGTATATTTCCACCTTTTCCCCTAGTCCCTCAAGGGGACTTTGTAAATACTTTTTAATCTTCTGTCCAGATTACTCTGGGACTTGTTGGGGCATCACTCAAACATGTACAAATCAGCAAAATCTCACTCCTTATTCACAGTTCTACGTAATTATGGTGTTCAAATAAGCTGACCATACAAGTTAAATTAGATAGTGTGTTGCTAAAAGTACAAATTTTGCACCAAATACCTCTTTTTCCTTTGGTTTTACACAGAAGTTGAAGTTTTAAAATACCGTCAATATCATCCTCTACCATTTAGTGTGATTTACTTTAGTCCTATCCAGATGAGCCTCATTCATATCTCTAATTGTAGTTTGATCACTCTTTTGGTATTTTACACACACATTCACACCTTAAAAGCTCTATTGTTGTTTAATCATCTTCAAGAATCAAGGCTCTTGGATTACAATTCAATGGTTTCCGATATTTCCCTTTAGCATCTCTAGCACACCAAAAACTGAAGAGGGATATTCCTATATATTACATGAAGATAACCACCAGAAAGACCTTTTGACACTATTTGAAATTTTTCAGCCACTGACGCTTTATTTTGTTTCATTTCTCTTTCTCCTTTTGGTCAAGAAGGCTTTCTTACTCTT
>PVIY010057609.1:0-12811 GCA_004026745.1 Myrmecophaga tridactyla
ATGTAGTCTTTTTAGACTTGATTTTTCATTTAGAAATATGCATTTAAGATTCATTCAAATCTTTGAATTTATTGACATTTTCTTCCCTTTTATTTTTGGGTCATATTTTTATTGTGTGGATATACCACAATTTGTCCACTTGCCTATTGAATCTTCATTACTTGCAGTTTTTGGAAATTATGAATAAAGTTACTATAGACATTTGAATACAGACCTTGGTATGGATATACATTTTCAAATCAATTGTATAATATCGAGGATTGTAATTGCTGGTACATATGGTAAGATTATATTTCCTGTGTTACAAACTCCTATGTCTTCCAATGTAACTGGACAACTTTTATTCCTGTCAGCAATAAATGCAAGTTCTTTTTGCTTCTCATCTTTGCCAGCCTTTGTATTGTTAATGCTTGGATTTTAGCCACTCTAATAGGTGTGTAATGGTAGCTTACGGTTTTAGTTTTCATTTACCTAATGACAACAAAGGTTGAGCACCATTTCTATATTTAATTAATTTGTAGCAGTAGTGAAATGTCTGTTCAGATTTTTTGCTTCTATTTAATAGGATTATTTGTTTTATTATTGTTGAGTTTTAAGAGTTCTTTCTTAATTATGGATAGAAGTCTTTTTCCATATATATATGGAAAATATTTATATATATTGCAAATATTTTCTCAGATTTTAGCTTTTTTTATGCTCTTGAGATGTCTTATAGTGAGCAGAACTCTGTAATTTACAAAGTCCATGCTTTTCTTTCATTTATTATACTATGATTGTCGTATCTATAACTCATCACCATGCTCAAATTCACATAAATTTTCTTCTATAAGTTTTATAATTCAACATTTTATGCTTAAGCTTATGGTATATTTGGGGTTAATTTTCACATAAGGTGAAAGATGTGTGTGTCACAGTTCTTTATTTGCACATGGACATTAAATTGTTTCAGCACCATTTGTTGACAAGACTACCCAGTCTTCATTGAATTGCTTTTGCTTCTTCCTCAAAAATCAGTTGACTGTATTTATGCTTGGCTATGTCTGGGCTCTCTTTTCTTTTTTTGGTTGGTCTATGTGTCTATTATTTTGCCAAAACCATGATATCATGATTAATGTAGCTTTATGTTGGCTTGAAATCAAGTAATGTGAGTCCCCTAATTTTGTTGTTATTGTCCTTCTTCAGTATCATGTCAGCTATTCTAGGTCTTTTGCCTTTTCATACAAATTTTAAAATCGATTTTCTGATAACTAAGATATATCTTGGTGTTTTTGCTGAGACCGTGTGGAGTCTGTCATTCAGGTTGGGAGGAATTGACATCTCATCATCATTGAGCATAGACTTCTTTTATTTGATTGCATTCACTTCTTGTTGGCACCAGTCAATGATTGCAATGATAGGCTGATAAATAATACAATTCACAATACCCCCATTCCAAGTAAACTTATGTTTGTCTTTTGTACTTTAAACACTCGTGTATTTTTTACTTCAATTTACCTGAGAAGCAGCTTCAAGATTGCATTAGGCAGCAGTCATAGGAAAAGTGGATTAAAATAAATAAAAATAATTATGGTCAGACACCTGAATTGTTTTGAAAGCAGAAATAATAGATATATATAATCACTTGAACCAATCTGTTTTATATAGTGAAAAAAATTAGCAGATGCTTTGGGCAGATTGTCAAGACTCAATTATTTTAAACATAGATAAGTATGTAAAATGCATATACATATGCAAATAATACAAACTTTGATTTTTTGGCAAATATTTTAAATAATTAATTTCGCTTTAATTTTTTTGTACATTTGAAAAAGTTGCAACTAAAATTGGATTTTTGGTAGTTAAAGTTCTCTCACATTCTCTTAGTAGCACATTTTTGCTAATGTATTTTAATACTATTAATAGCAATGTAAGGATATATCTTATTATTGCATTTACATAGTAAATCCATAGTGTGGGGGGATATCTAATAGTAACCAATATTTGCTTTTGCATCTAACAAATTTTAGTTCACATTTATTATTCTTGTAAATCCTCACCAAAGCTCTGGGATCACAGAGAATTTAACAGAATTGTTAAAATTCTGTTTGTATTTATCTAAATTTTGGAATTAATGTGGAAGTGATAAGGCAGATTTAAGCTAGATAGGGGGATTTTGCCTATGAAGAATAGGAAACAAAAAAGCAAAAATTCATTCTAACAATTTTAGAGCTAAGCAATAAATCTCTCTGGCTTAAAATGTACTGTGAATCCAAGAAAATTTTGTACAAGTCAACACAACCTAACTAAACTTATGTTCTAATTCATTATATGAGCTAGAACATTTATATCAACAGTAATTAAATGCCTACTACTCCAACTGAAACTTTTTCTTAGTGAAATATAATTCACCTATCATAAAATTTACTTTGAAAATATAAAATTCAGCAGCTTTTAGTATATTTACAACATTGTGCTTACTGTCTAATTCTAGAACATGCCATCATCCCAAGAAAAGAAACCCTGTGCACAATAGCAGTCACTTCACAGTTCCTCTTCCAGTCTCTGGGAAACATTAGTCTAATTTTTTTCTATATGGACTTGCTTATTCTGGATATTTCATACAAATGGAATTATAAAATATGTAGTCTTTTATATCTAACATTTTTCACTCTGCATATTTTCATGGGTGATACATGTTGTAGCATCTACAGTATTTCATTATTTTATGACTGAATAATACCCTATTTAATGGTATATATCATTAAATATATATCATATATATAATATGATATATCATATTTGTTTATCCATTATCAGTTGATGTTGATTTGGGGTGTTTCCATTTTCTGTCTTTTGTGAGCAATACTACCATGAACATTTGCTTAAAAATCTTTTTGTAGAATTCCACCCAGAGGGTGGAATGTGCTGGTTTGAAAGGAAGTATGCCCCCTAGAAAATCCATGTTTTAATCAAAATCCCTTTTCATAAAGGTAGAATAATTTCTATTCAATACTGTATGTTTGAAACTGTAATCAGATCATCTCCCTGGATGATATGATTTAGTCAAGAGTGGTTGTTAAACTGGATTAGGTGATGACATGTCTCCACCCATTTGGGTGGGTCTTGATTAGTTTATTGGAGTACTATAAAAGAGGAAACATTTTGGAGAAAGAAAGAGATTCGGAGAGAGCAGAGAATGCTGCAGCACCATGAAGCAGAGAGTCCATGAGCCAGCAACCTTTGGAGAGGAAGAAGGAAAATGCCTCCTGGGGAGCTTCATGAAACTGGAAGCCAGGAGAGAAGAAGCTAGCAGATGACCCTGTGTTTGCCACGTGTCCTCCCAGATGAGAGAGAAACTCTGACTGTGTTCGCCATATGCCCTTCCACTTGAGAGAGAAACCCTGAACTTCATTGGCCTTCTTGTACCAAGGTATCTTTCCCTGGATACCTTTGATTGGACATTTCTATAGACTTGTTTCAATTGGGACATTTTCTCAGCCTTAGAACTGTAAACTAGCAACTTATTAAATTCTCCCTTTTAAAAGCCATTCTGTTTCTGGTATATTGCATTCTGGAAGCTAGCAAACTAGAACAGACTTATACCAGCACCCCATCCCCTACTTTTATAACAGGCCTCTGCAGAGTCAGCCCCTGGCTAGCTGCTGGTGAAAGAGAGGGATACAAAAATCCTCTTCCCCAAGAACAAGAGTGAGCATGAGTTGATAACTGGTCATGGCTCTTGATTAGTGAATACAGGTCAATGGGTCCTGGCTCTGAAGACAGTTATTGTTTCCATTCACCCCAGACAATGGCAGCAGCAGTGAGTGGTTCAACCTATCACACACACAAATGGTAGCAGCTGTTGTTTTAAACTTCCCCAGATAGGGGAGACCATGGGTGTTTAAACATAGCACTTCTTCAGGGTTGCAGGGTTCAGGTAGTTACAGGGCTGCATTTTCAGGGCAGGTCAGGAAAGCTCAGCTTTGGGGAGCCAGTGGAGGAGCCATTGTGCCCCTCCTGATCCCCTCCCCAGGGCACTTTAAAGCTGGTCTGTGCCCCCTTCGTGAGTCCCTGGCCCTGTTATGTCTGGAAACTAGTGACTTGGGAAAATGCTTTTTGGGGTGACTCTCCTCCCAGAATTTGTACACCATAATGAAAGAAGGATAAAATCCTAATAGACGACAGTCTGGGCTGAAAGCCTGCTGGCTTTAAACATCATGAGAGGAAGGTCTGTCTTCTGGCAAATAATAGAGACAACCAAACTCTTATAAATAGGGGGATGCCAAAACAACTAAAAAGCAAAAGCACAGGACAAGACAGAGGCCCAGAAAGGTAGGGAAGACCCTGCACACCGCGTTTGCCTTGGGCAGACCTTCCAGATAGGAGGGCTGAAGTGCAGGAAAATGTTTGTCTTACATTCAGCTGGTTATGAAACCAAGAAACAGACATCATGGGGAATAAATCCCAAGTTAACATTTTAAAATATTAAAATGTACAGTGTGCAAGAAAATAGTACAAGGCAAACAAAGAAACAGGTAATGATGTCTCAGCCAAAGAAAGAAGATAAAAATACCAAAAACACCAAAGAAGAAGATGAGAATGTGGACACACAAAATAAAGCCTTTAGAAAAAAAAGACCTCAAGAAGATGATGGAAAGAACAGATCAAAATGAAAGGATATCAGGAAAACAATAAATGAACAATATGAGAGTCTAAGTAAAGAGATAGAAATTTTAAAAAGGAACCACACAAACATTGGAGTTGAAGACCACAATAATGAAATGAAATATAGCCAAGAGGGTTTCAAGAGCAGATTGGAGCTAGCAGATAAAAGAATCAATGAAATCACAGATGACACTTGAAATGAGTCAGGCTGGAACAAAAAGAGAAAAGAAATAATAAGAGTGAAAATAGTCTTAGCCTGAGACCACATTGGCACACCATCAAGAACACCAATATATGCATGACAGGAGTCCCAGGAGGAGGTGACAGAGAGGAAGAGGCAGTAGGTATAGTTAAAAAAAGTAATGACAGATAATTTTCCAAACTTAGCAAAATATGTGAATATGCACATTCAAGAAACTCAGAGAAAACCTAACAGTATAGACATAAGGAAAAAATGCACCCTCTCATTTACTGATTTTACTGTCAAATGCAAATGAGGAGAATATTTGAAACCTGAAAAGGAAAAGCAATGTGTTACATACAATGTAGTACCGATTAGATTTAGTGCTGATGTCTTATCAGAAACCATGAAGGTAGAGGGTAGTGATTTGAAATACTCAAAGTGTTAAAAGAAAACAACTACCAGCCAAGAATTTTTTATCTGGCAAGTCTCACTTTAAAAATCATTTGCAGATAAAAGCTGAGGGAGTTTGCTACCTGTAGAACTGCCCTACATGCAATCCTAAAGAGAGTTCTTTAGGCTGAAAGGAAAGGACAATAGATAGTTATCCAAAGTGGCATAAAGAAACAAATAGCTTCAGTAAAGGAAATCATTTGTGTAACTATAAATGCCAGTATAATTTTATTGTATTGTTTGGTATGTAACTCAACTCCTTACTTCCTACAGGTACTATAATGCAAGAGCATAAAAGTAATGATGAATCTGTTATTGGATTTATACCCTATATGTGGTAACAGGTACCAAAAAATGGTGTGGGAGAAAATGGGTAAAGGACAATTATATGTACATGCTATTGAAGTTAAGTTGATATCAAACCAAATATGATCATTACATATTTAGGATTTTAAATTTTAACCCCATTGTAGTCACAAGGAATATAGATGAAAAAGATACACAGATAAAAATAAAATGGCACTCACTATGATACAATACAAAAAAGCAAATACATATAAAATCATGCTATGACAGAAGTGGGAGAAACGAAAGGTATAAGATTTATAAAGTCTAAATAATAAAATGGCAGACGAAAGTCCTGTTTTACTAGTAGCGACTTTAAATGTAAAAAGGCAGAGATTGGCTGAATGGATTAAAAAAGCATGATCCAACTATATGCTGTCTGAAGAGACTCACCTTAAATCAAAGTTACAAATAAATGAGTATGACAGGATGGAAAAAAAAATGTACCATGCAAGTAGCAACCAAAACCCAGCTGGAGTGGCTATACTAATATCAGATGAAATAGATCTTAAATTAAAATCAGTTATGAGAGACAAAGATGGTTATTATATAGTTATAAGCGGATAATTCAACAGAGAGATATAACAATTATAAATATATTTACACCTCACAGCATGAAAATAAATGAGCAAATACTGACAGAATAGAAGAAAGAAATGAACAGTTCTAGATTGATAGGAGGAGAATGCAAACACAACTCTGAATAATGGACAGAACATCAAGTCAGAAAATCAATAAGGAAGTACAGGACTTGAATGACACACTAAACCAAATAGACCTAACAGACATATATAGAATACAGCATCCAAAAGAAACAGACTACACATTCTTCTTGAGTATATATGGATCATTCACCAAGATAGAACATGTGTTGGGTCATAAAACAAGTCTCTATAAACTTAAAAAAAATGCAGTCATAAAACATATATTCTCTGGTCATAACAGAATGAAGCTAGACAACAATAACATAGGGAAAAATGGAAAATACACACATATTTAGAAATAACATTCTCTTAAACAATCAATGGGTTAAAGAGGAAATCAGAAGTGAAATTAGAAAATATCTTGAGGTGAATGAAAATGAAAACACAACACATGAATACTTATGGATGCAGTGAAGTCAGTGCTGAGAGAGAAATTTATAGCTCTAAATGTTTACCTTAAAAAAGAAGAATGATGGGCCACGGTGGCTCAGCAGGACCCAGGTTTGATTCCTGGTGCCTGCCCATACAAAAATAAATAAATAAATAAAGAATAACTTTAATTTAGAGATTTAACCTCAACTCTCTAACAAGTAGAAAAAGAAAAGCAAACAACCCAAAGTGAGCAGAAGGAAGGTAATAACAAAGATTAGAGCACAGATAAATGAGATTGAAAAGAAAGACCAAAAGTTGGTTCTTTCTAAAGATCAATAAAATTAACAAACTTTTAGCTAGCTTGACAAAGAAAAAAAATGTATACAAATAAAATCATAAACCAAATGGGGAAATTACTAATGACCCCACTGAAATAAAAAGAACTATAAGAGGATACTATGAATACACCAATGAATTAGAGAACCTGGATGAAATGGACAAAGACTTAGAAAAACATACTCTACTTACAATGAATTAAGAAGAAATAGAAGATCTCAACAAACCAATGACTAGAAAAGAGATTAGATCCATAATTAAATACCTCATAGCAAAGAAAAGCCCTGGAAGCAGATGGCTTCACAGGAAAATTCTATCAAATCTTCCAAGAAGACTTACTCTATTTCTGCTCAAATTCTCCAAAAAAATTGAAGAAGTGGTAACAGTCCCTGGCTCATTCTACAAGGCCATAATCATCCTCATTCCAATGCTGGATAAGGTTACCATAAGAAAAGAAAGTGACAGACCAATATCTATTATGAATATAGATCTAAAATCCTCAACAAAATACTAGCAACCTGTGTCTAACAGCATATTAAAAGAATTATGCACCATTATCAAGTGGGATTTATCCCTGCTAAGGAAAGTTGGTTCAACATAGAAAATCAGTTAATGTAAGCACCATATTAACATAATGAAGGAGAAAAAAAAACGCATGATCATCTCAATTGATGTAGAAGAGGCATTTGCAAAAATATAACACCCTTTCTTGATAAAAACCCTTAGAACACTAGGAATAGAGGGAATCTTCCTCAACATGATAAAGGACACACAAAAAACACACTTCTCACATCCTACTTAATGGTGAAAGGCTGAAAGTTTTCCTTCTAAAATTGTGAATAAGATAAGAATACCCACCATAACCACTGTTATTCAACATTTAACTGCAAGTTCTTACCTGAGTAATTAGGGAAGAAAAAGAAATTAAACATCCAAATTGGACAGGAAGGTGAAGTACAGATGATAAGATCTCATATACAGAAAATCCTTTCCCAATATATAATAAAGCTACTAGAGATAATAAATGAATCAGTCAGAAGAAGAAATCAAGAAAAAATCCATTCACAATTGTAACTAACAAAATCAAACTCATATCTAGGAATATATCTAACTAAGGACATAAAGGACTTGTACATGGAAAACTACAAAAAATTGCTAAAAGAAATTAAAGAAGACCTAAGTAAATGGCAAGGCAGACTATTTTCATGGACTAGAAAAGTGAATATCATTACAATATCAATACTACTCAAAGCAATTTATTGACTCAATGCAGTGCCATTTAATATTCCAACAACCTTCTTTGAAGAAATGGAAAAACCAGTTATCAAATGTATATGGAATGGTAGGGGTCCCTGAATAACTAAAGCCACCTTGAAAAATAAGAATGAAATTGGAGGACTCACACTTCCTGATAAAAACTCAACATGAATTAAGAGCTCAGATAACAATCCTAACATTTATGTTCAACTGATTTTTGACAAGGTGGCAAAGACTACTGAATTGAGAAAGGCTAGTCTCTTCACCAAATGGTGTTGGAAAAACTGGATCTCCACTTGCACAAAAAAAGAAAATGGAGGACAGCTACCTCACACTGTATTAAAAAATCAGCTCAAAGTGGTTCAAAGACCTTAATATAATAGCTAGAACTATCAAATTCCTAGAAGGAAACTAGAGAAACATCTTCAGCACTTTGTGTGCTAGGCAGTGATTTTTTAACTTCATACACATTTATAACCAGAGCACAGGTAATAAAAGAAAAAAAAGATAAATGAGACCCCATCAAAATTAAAAACTTTGACTCCTGAAAGTACTTTATCATGAAAATAAAATGACAACAAACACAATGGAAGAAAATATTTGGAATCCAGATATCCAATTAAGGATTAACATCCAGACTACATAGAATATATTAAGAAATCCTTCAGCTGAACAACAAAAAAAAAAACAACCCAATTGAACAATACGCATTTGATTTGAACACACATCTCCCCAAAGAAGATAAATACACAGCTAGAAATCACAAGAAAATATGCTTAACGTCATTAGCCAATAGGAAAATGCAACTCAAAGCCACAATAAGATACCATTTCATACCCATTAGAATGGCTACTTTTAAAATAATTGAATACAACAAGTGTTGGAGAGGAAGTAGAGACATAAGAATACTCTTTCATAGCTCATGGCAGTGTAAAATGGTGAGTCACTGTGGAAGGCAATTTGCTAGTTCCTCAGAAAGGGAAGGATAGAACTACTATATGACTCAGCAATCCAGCTACTAGGTATATACTGAAAAGAATTGAATGGACAGACTAAAAAAGATATTTTCACAACAACGTTCATAGGGGCATTATTCAAAACTACCAAAAGATGGGAGCAACCCAAGTATTCATTAATGGATGAAGGGATAAATAAAATGTGGTATAAACATACAATGGAATATTATTCAGTCATAAAAAGGAATGAAGTCCTTTCCATACAGCAACATGGATGAACCTTAAAGACATCATGTTGAGTGAAATAAACCAGACATAAAAGGACAAATATTGCATGATCTCACTGTTTGGAAACAATTAAAATAAGCAAACTCATAGGGTTAGAACCAAGAGTATAGTTTACGAGGGGATGCTGTGGGCATAGGAAATAGGAAGTTAAGGCCTAAAGTGAACACGGTTTCTGTTTGGAGTGATGGAAATGTTTTGCTAATGTATGCTGGTAATGGTGGCACAACCTTGTGGATGTGATTAGCAGCATATCTGAATGTGATTTAAAGGGAAAATGTTAGATTGTATATATGTTAATAGAATGAAAATTTTAAAATAATGCATGGAACTACATTACATTAAACAATGGATTTTAATTAATAGTACAAGTTTCCTTTTTTTTTTTTTTTTAAGCATTGGCAGGCACTGGGAATCGAACCCGGTTCTCTGGCATGGCAGGCGAGAACTCTGTCAATGTGCCACCACTGCCCACCCAATTAATAGTACAAGTTTAAACATTTTTGTCATCATTTGTAACAAATGTTCAACACCAATGCGGGTTGTTGAGGTGGGTTATGGGAATCCTGTATTTTATGCATGATCCTTCTGTAAACCTACAACTTCTCTAATAAAAGCAAAAAACCATTTTGTGAATGTATGTTGAAAATTCTCTTCCGTATGTTCTCAGAGGTGGAATTACTCAGTATATGGTGACTTTGTTTAGTTTTCTAAGGAACTGTTGAGCTGATTTCCCAAATGGTGGTGCAATTTGATATACTGACCAGATTGTATGAGGGTTTCTATCTCTCCACATCCTTGCCAAAACTTGAGTCTTGGTTTCCCAGCTGTGATCAGAAATATCATACAATCTGTTGACATAATATGTGGAATTTATTGGCCCACAATTTCAGAGACTAGAAGTCTTTCTTCCTCCCAGGTTTGGTATCTTCTAGATTGCTGGTGATCTTTGGTGTTCCTTGGCTTTTCCATAACAGTATGATATAATTTACCTTCTCTTCCAGGTTCTGTTGACTTCTAGTTTCCTTCCCCTCCCCATATTTATCTTATCATAAAGTATCTAGAAGCAGATTAAAGTGTAACCTCATTCAGTTGGGCCACACCTTAACTGAAAATAATAATTTCTAAAGGTACTAGTTACAATGGGCTCACTCTCACAGGAATTAGTTAAGATAAAGAACATGTTTTTCTGGATTAGAGAACTCAAATTAACACAACTTTTATTATAACCATATTACTAGGTGTACAGTGGTATCTCATTGTGATTTTCTTTTGCATTCCCTAATGACTAATGCTGGTGATCATCTTTTTATGTGCTTTCTTTGCTATTAGTATATCTTCTCTGGAGAAATGTCTATCCAAACCTTTGTCCACTTTTCAATTGGTTTTTTTACCTTTTAATGTTGAGTTGTCAGAGTTCTTTAAATATTTTGGATACTTATGATTTGCAAATATTTCCCTTTTCTGTGAGTTGTCCTTTCAATTTCTTGATAGTAATCTTTGAAGCAAAATTTTTTATGAAGTTCAATTTATGTAATTTTTTTCTTTGGTTGCTTATGTTGTAGGTGTCTAGGAAATTATTGGCCAGTTGAAGGTCTTGACAATAAACACCTATGTTTTCCTCTAAAATTTCATAATTTCACATGTTTATTTAAGTCTTTGATCCATTTTGATTTAATATTAGTATATGGTGTGAGGTAGGGGTCAAATCCCTTCATCTGTATTCATTTATTCCAGCAGCATTTGCTGAAAAGACATTTTTCCTCATTGACTTGCCTTGTCACACTGAATTAAAATCAATCATGAACTCTCAATTTCATTCCTTTTTTTTTTATCTATGGTTCTATCATTATTACCATACAATTGTGACCACTATAGCTTTTGTAATCAGTTTTGAAACTGTGCAGTGTAAGTCTAACTCCTTTGCCTTTTTCATGGTGGTTTTAGCTAATTTGGGTTCTTTGTATTTCCATGTGTATTTTAGGATCATCTTGAAAATTTTAAAAGGAAAGGGCAGCTGAGGTTTTGATAGTGATTGCATTTCATCTGTAGGTCAATTTGGAGAATATTATCTTCTTAATAATATTATCTTTTAATCCATGAATATTAGATGCTTTTTACTTATTTAGATTTTCTTTAATTTCTTTCAAAATGGTGTTTTTTAGTTTTTGGCATATGAATTTGGT
This sequence comes from Myrmecophaga tridactyla, assembly GCA_004026745.1. Classification (NCBI taxonomy): domain Eukaryota; kingdom Metazoa; phylum Chordata; class Mammalia; order Pilosa; family Myrmecophagidae; genus Myrmecophaga; species Myrmecophaga tridactyla. Next base: position 11,720 of record PVIY010057609.1, read on the forward strand.
ACTTTTTTGTTAAATTTTTTTCTACAGTTAGTTTTGATACTATTAAACATAGAATTACTTTTTTTAACTATGATTTTGGATTGGTCATTCCTAGTATATAGAAACACAATTGATTTTGTATATTGATCTTATATTTTGCCACCTTTCTGACCTCATTATTTAGTTTTAATAGTGACTGTTGTGGATTCTTTAGGATTTTCTATATATTCAATATCATGCCATCTGCAAATAAGAAGATAGTTTTGCTTATTCCTTTCCAGTCTTGGATGCCTTTTATTTCTTTTCTTTTCCTAATTGTTTCTTTTTAGAAACTTTGATAATGTAGAATTAGTGAGAGCAGGCATCCTTGTTTTATTCCTGATTTTAGGGAAAAGTTTCAAATTTTCACCATTAATAATAAAGTTATATGCAGGTCTATTTTTAGATGTCCTTTGAAGAAATTCTTTACTATCCCTAATTCTTGAGCCATTTTATCATGACAGCATGTTGGATTTTTTGTTTTTAACACAGGTAGGTACTGGGAACCAACCCAGGCCTCCGCATGGCAAGCAAGAACTCTGCCACTGAGCCACCATTATACTGCCCGCATGTTGGATTTTGTCAAATGCCTTTTCTTTCTTTCTCTTTTGCTTTTGCTCATTGAGATGATCATTTGATTTATGTCCTTTACTCTCTAAATATGGTGTATAGTTTTGAACACTTTTCATATGTTGAACTAACCTTGCATTCTTAGATAAAATCCACTTGGTCATGGTATATAATTCTCTGTATATAGTAGTAGATTTGGTTTATATATTAGTTTTCAATTGCTGCTATAAAAAATTATCACAAACTTAATGGCTTAAAACAACGGAAGTCTACTTTCACTTCTGGAAGTCAGAACCAACAATTTCTTGGTTACTAGCAGCTATGACCAATACATATCAATGAGTTGGCCTAAAAACTGGGAATTTATTTAATCACAATTTTGAAGATAGAAGAAGTCCAAAATTGAAAAATCATCAACTTTCTCCCCATTAATAATCTGTAACATTCTTCTGCTGGCGGCTAGCAATCCTTGGTATTTCTTAACTTGCATTCTTGCCTTGTGTC
>PVIY010057610.1:0-12812 GCA_004026745.1 Myrmecophaga tridactyla
GGTTGGGGGAGCCACGCGGGGTGGGGGGTGGAGGTCGGGTGGGGGGGTCCAGGCCGGGTCGGGGGTCCAGGGCGCGGGGCCCAGTGCTGTCCCTTACACACTGGACAGGAAACGCACGTGCACCCGAGGCCTTGCAGCTGTGCGCACTTTAGATACCTGGTTTTTTTTCTTTTTTTTTTTTTTGGATGCATGGTGGGGAATCGAATCCGGGCCTCCTGCATGAAAGGTGGGCATTCTATAGATGCCTGTTTTTAACTTTTTACATTTTCTAAACTATTTCCTCAATATTATCTGCTCTAAATAATGAAAGTTATATTCAGAGGTTAAGGAATAAATGATTTTCCCATCTTGTGTTTTCTATTAAGAAACTATGGAAGCCAACATAACAAGCAAACTCACCACCCTCCCCGTCTATGTGGGACGTGACTCCCCGGGGTGTGGACCTTCCTGGCAACATGGGACAGAAATCCTAGAATAAGCTGAGACTCAGCATCAAGGGATTGAGAGAACCTTCTCGACCAAAGGGGGAAGAGTGAAATGAGACTAAGTGTCAATGGCTGAGAGATTCCAAACAGAGTCAAGAGGTTATCCTGGAGGTTATTCTTATGCATTATATAGATATCACCTTTATTAGTTAAGGTGTAATGGAGAGGCTGGAGCCAACTGCCTGCAAATGTAGAGCTGTGTTCCAGTAGCCATGTTTCTTGAAGATGATTGTATAATGGTGTAGCTTTCACAATGTGTGTGTGTGATTGTGAAAACCTTGTGTCTGATGCTCCTTTTATCTACCTTATCAACAGACGAGTACAACATATGAAATAAAGATGAATAATAGGGGGAACAAGTGTTAAAATAAATTTAGAGTGAAAAGCTAGTGATCAGTGAGGGGGAGGGGTGGGGGTATGGTATGTATGAATTTTTTTATGTTTTCCTTTTATTTCTTTTTCTGAATAGAGGCAAATGTCCCAAGAAATGATCATGAGGATGAATGTGCAACTATGTGATGATATTGTGAATTACTGATTATACATGTAGAACAGAATGATCAAAAGTTATGAATGATTGTGTTTGGTGTTTTTGGTATTTTTTAAAAAAATTTAAAAATTAATAAAAAAAAAAAAAGAAACTATGGAAACTGGTTCCTATTTATGTATAAATATTTTTTCTCTTTGGTTCCAGATTTGATATCCTGGTGGAACCTAGTTTCTGTATTTGCTTATGAGAGATTTATTTAGGTATAAACATTCTCAGGCTCTGACAATTTGTAGTCAATCCCTGTTTTGTTTAGTTCTCATAATATTACCCTTCTAAATCCGGTGTCATCTGTTTTCCTATTAAGTCTGACATTCTATAGGTTTAATTTTATTGTTTTTAAACATTTTCAGTGTTGAGGTTTTCTTTTCTCTACTCCTGTTCTCCTCTTTAGTTTATACACTCTGTGAGAAGTTAATATTCTCCTGTGTTTCCTTTGAAAAGACTGTGAGGCACGAGTGTTGAATTCACATTTTGTTTAATTTGAATCCTACTTCTTTCTGGTAAACCAAAGCAAACAAAACCAAAAGCAAAATCAAACAAAACAGAAACCACTGGCCTTCTTGAGTGTAAATGTTTAACTTAGAGTAAATGTTAACTTTTCCAGGACCACTGTGGCACTAAACCACCTTCTCATCACTCCCTACGCGATGGGGGCAAAAGGGGACCCCGCGAGCGCCCCACGTCTACGCGGCCAGCGGCTCGTTCCTCATCTGGGCCGTCTTCCGCCGCGACCCGGCCCCATCCTCCCGCCAGGATAAGCTGCATTGGCGCCGCCGTGGCGTCCACGTGCGCACGACAGCTGATAAAGAGCCGGTTAAGGAGACGAGTCTGAGCGTCTTGGTCCTGAGTGGAGGATGAACGCCGCGCCCTCGGCCCCTGCCCCAGCTCCTTCTCTCCTTACGGTGGTCCCGAGCCGCGTGCGTTAGGGAAATCGTGAGAACGCAGGAAAAGGGAAAAAATGGAGAGACAATTCCTTCCACATAACCTTCACCTCCGCACTCATCAAAATTCACTTAAAATCGCTGCCACGAGAGAAACCCAGGAACTAATGTTGACTTCACAACTTATCATTCTTCCATGTGGTTATTTTTAGATATCTGCATTTAGTCAGTCCAACATTACTACTTAATTTTGAGTGTTATTCCCAATTTCTCACGGAAAACATCAAGCATATGCAAAAGTACAGATAACGCAGCCGCTCCACCAGCTCCCACGACCAGCTTCAGCAGCCGTCCACGTCTGGCCAGTCCGGTTTCATCCGCTTCATCCTCCATTTCATCGGATACCCAGTCAGGGCTCAGATCTTCCCGATTGCCCCACGAACATTTTCCCACAATTGGTTAATTTGAATCAGGAGCCAAACAATGTTGCATTTGGTTGTTATATCCCTTTAGTCTCATTTACTCTGTAGCTTTCCCTCTGCTAACCTTTTTTTGGGGGGGCGGGGTGCATGGTCCAGGAATCGAACCCGGGTCTCCCGCACGGAAGGGAGCGTTCTACCGCTGAGCCACCCGCGCGCCTCTCCTGACCTGTTCCCACAACCTTTTAACTGGAAAATTTCAAACCCATAGAATGAGTTGAAAGAATTGTACAATAAACTCTCATTACCCTTCATCACAGTCATTAGTTAACATTTTCCCTCATTTATCTCACATATATTTATTTGATGAATTATTTGAAAATGAGTCAACACCATGACAGTTTATTCCTAAAGCTTTGCCAACCATCTCCTAAGAATAAGAACAATCACCTACATAGCCGTAATATTATTATTCCTTTACAAATTAATATTGATACATGGTGTGCTGGTTTGAAGCTGTGATGTTCCCCGGAAAAGCCAAGCTCTTCTAATCTGTCCTGTGGGTGTGTACCCACTGTGCGTGGGGCCTTCAGATTAGGTTGTCTCTATGGAGATGTGACCCACCCAATTTAAGGTGGGTCTTAACCCTTTCCTGGAGTTCTTTATGAGGGGACCCAGAGGGCTCAGGTTCAGAGATGTTTGGAGACAGAGAAAGAAAACGCCCCAGGAGAAGCTGGAAGGACCCACAGGAGCTGAGAGAGGCATTTTGAAACCAACCAAGGAGAAAAGGGCCAGCAGACGTGGCCATGGGCCTTCCCAGGTGACAGACGAGCCCCGGGTGACGTCAGCCTTTCTTCAGAGAAGGCAGCCTCTTGTTGATGCCTTAGTTTGGACATTTTAATGGCCTTAGAACTGTACATTTGTAACCTAATAACTCCCCTTTGAAAACGCCAACCCATTTCTGGTATACTGCATTTCAGCAGCTTCAGCAAACCAAAACACAGAATCTAGTAATAGGTTATTAAATTAAAATTGTTTAAATTTCCCTAACAGTGCCCAAAGTGTCTTTTATAGGTTCAAGTATTGCATTTGGTTATTCATGTCTTTAGTCTCTTTAATCTACAACTGCCGTCATGTCCCTCTGGGTTTTCTCTATCTCCCTTTTGAGGAGTCCACATCAGTTAGCTTGAGAGTGCCCCCATCCTGGGTCATCTGACTGCCTCAGTTTTGGAACAGAAGTACAAAGGTGATGTTTGCATACCTCTGGTTACACATGACACTTTGTTCCCACCATGTTGTTTGTCATTTGGCTAACAGGCTATGTCAGCCAGCTCTCTGTCATAAAGGCCCCTTCTTTCCCCTGTAATAGTAAGTCACACCGGGGGGGGCAGGGGGGGGCTAGGAGCTTATAACACCCTCTTCCCCAACCCCTTTCCCTCAATGGCCTTGGCATCAGTCACTAAGCACTGCCAGAATCAACTACTACATTGGCAACTGCAGAATATTCGTTTCTTCTGCATTTACAGGGTGGCATTGTCTTGTAAGGAAGAGCTTTCTTTCTCCGTCCCTTCTGATGACCTTATGATTGCCATTCTCTACGCTGCTCAGATTGCCCCGCAGGTGGCGGCCAGTGCCCCTCAGGTTGGCTCTTGTGTCATCGTCTACACAAACCTCATAAATATTGTTTTTCCTTTCTAATTAGCAAAGAAATATTCATGCAGAATATTTAGAAATAGAAAAATACAAAAAAGGAGAGGTTCCAATATCCTCCCATCTAAAAACAACAATTTTAGTCTTCAGCCTTCTAGGATTTTTCTGTGCATATCTGCCATTTGTTTCAGTTTGAGTTTTCACAAACTCTTTTTGGTTGCAAATTATTTCCCACCTCATGAAATATTGTCATGACATTATGTTTAATGATTAGAATGTGATTATTCATAGGGATGTATCTTAATTTAACCAGTGCTCTGTGGTTGGACATTTAGTCTGTTGTTTGTCCCCAACTTCTTTAATTACCAACCAGCAAGAATAATATTTCTTCTTGCATGTGCTAGTAATAGTTAATCTTTTATGAACTGCCTGTTTATGTCCTTCATCTAACTGAGAAGAAAATCTCCTTTTTTGGCAGGTTTATGTCTTTCTTATTGAATATGTCAATTCCTTATTGAGTACATCAATTTTTTATTTTATTTATAATAATCCCTAACATATAAAAGTCTGTTTTAAAATGTTGTGTAGTCACAAGTCCCACCTTTTATCTTAAATTTTCCATCTTTGATGATATATTTAGAACAGTCTTCCCCTTCCCAAGATTATGTAAGTATTCATCTATGTTCTCTTGTATTTTCATTCTCAATCCATCTAAAATCTTGTTTTTATATATGGCATTGGCTAAGGATTAAATGTGTTTTTTTCCCTTCAAGGTATCCTGGTTATCCCCAAACCACTGACTGGGTAATTCATCTGCTGCCATTGTTCTGAAATGCTTTTCATTATATACTAAATGATTACACGTAATTAGGGCTGTCACTGGGCTTTCTATTTTGTTCCACTAAGCTTGATATCTAAGAACGTCTTCATGATCTTCCTCTTTAACATTCTCTTATTTTCTTGATTATATTCAGTAGTTGAAAACCTTTCCTTTATAACATTTATACTTTTAATTTCTTTTCTTATCTTATTTTGTTGGCTAGACATTTTAAAGAGTATAAAATAAAAAGATATCCCTTCTTGTTATCCTTGAGTCTTCTCATGGTTGGCTAAAGCGGTTATTCTGTAAATTTTCTTTCTTTTTTTTTCCTTAAGCGTGCTGAGCTCTGTGCCAGGAGGTTGGCATTCATTATCTCTCCTTGACCTTTATAACAATTTGATAAATAGTATTTTCTTCAGTTTACAGTTAAAGAAACTGGGGCTCCGAGAGGCTAGCCAACTTGCCCAGGTCTACACAGCCTGGGTGTGCTGCTCCCGGGCTCGACCCTGTTTACACAGACCCAGGGCACATGGTGCCACAGCTCTGAGCCCGCTGCACCCAGGAGGCCCTCTGTTGTCTCCTCACAGGAGCAGCTTGGTTGGAAGAGAATTACTGGATTATAACCCTTTTCCCACAGACATTTATAGTTCAAATTGGTTTTATTAGAAGTGGGTTCAACTGCATTGAACAGAAAACCCAAATAACAGTTCTTTAAATAAAATGAGCATTTTATGCCTCACATGTAAAAAAAAAAACCAGAAGAACAAGTCTAGGGCTCAGGTGGCAACTCCAAAATCAGTGTGGACCCACGAGTCTTCCGTCTTCCCTAGCCTGGGGCCTGCATCCTTCCGGCCTCCCACTGGTCATACTTTGCTGCTGCACCTCCAGCCTTCACACCACATGCTGTGACAGCACAGACCTCCCCAATCTGCAAGGGAGCCCTAAACACAAGCTTTACAAATGGGCACGAACCACACCTAATAAAAGTGTTTTGGGTTTGCAAAGCTGCCGGAATGCAATATACCACAATGGGTTGGCTTTTCTAACGAAGATTTATTAGTTACAAATTTACAGCTCTACGGGCAAGAAACTGTCCGAATTAAGGCACCAAGAGGAAGAGACACTCTGGGAGGAAAGGCTGCCGGCATCTGGGGTTCCTCTGTCACATGGAAGGCACACGGTGCTGCAGGAGTTAATGCTAACCATGACCTAGAAATGCTGTGGCAGCTTCTAGGAGGAGGAAGTGCTGCGGATGCAGCCCTAGATTAGGACTGCTTGCTTTGATAGCTTGAGAGGAAGAGAATGTCCCGGAACATAGCTGGGAGTTCTTTCTATGTATTTCAAAGTAGCAAACAAACCGTGCCACCAGGAAGCCTGCTTTCTACATTGTATACTTGTTCCTAGTCACATATCTGTAGCCCTCTACAACCTGTTGCTATCTGACAATAAACTTGCCTGTTGACGGATGTCTGCAGGACCCCTGATCCCAGTCTTTCTTTTCATTTCATTCCTTGGTACTTTGAGCCTGGCTCCAGTAGATAACTGCAACATGGTGCCGTCCGCAGGCCTTTCTCTCCTGGATTCTGGTTTCAAAATGCTCTCAGCTCCTGTGGGTCCTTCCAGCTTCACCTGGGGCGTTTTCTTTCTGTCTCCAAACATCTCTGAGCTCTGAACTCTCTGGAGCTCTGAACTTTACTGGAGCTTTAAGAACTCCAGTAAAGGATTAAAACTCCCCTTCAATCAGATGGGTCACATCTCCATGGAAACGACCTTATCTGAAGGCCCCACCCACAACGGGTCTACACCCATAGGGATGGATTAAAAGAACATGGCCTTTTGGGGGTACATTACAGCTTCAAACCAGCACAGTGAGGAAGAAGGGTTAGTTAAAAGCTTTTGCATCGGCCTTATCAGGATACCTAGCGATTGGATTTTTTTATATCACTTTTGCTTACTATCTTTCCTTTTATAGACTGAGGCTTTAAACTCAGAAATCTGTTTTGTTTTATCTGTAATTGTTGCTTTGGGTTATTTATTGTGGTTATAGTTGGTTATACTTATTTCCATGTTTGTCTTCAGTTCCTGTTTGTTGTGATTCTGCTCATCTTTATTTCTGATGGACTTTAAAATTCCAACATTTACTTTCGATTAACTTTTCTTTTCTTTCCTATAAAACACAGGATTCCCATACCCCTTGAATTGGTGTGGAAATTTGTTATAACTGATGATGGCACATTTTTATAGTTGTACCATTAATTAAAGCCCAAGGCTCAACTTAAGGTTCCCTGTGTGTGGTCCCATGGATTCTCTAAAGGTTTACTCTGTTACCATACATAAAATCTAACATTTCCCCTTTAGAGCATATTAAGCTATATATTTCAGTACTCTTAATTGCCTACACAATGTTGTACTACCATTATCTCATTCAACTCCTTTTTAATGTTTTTCTGCTTCTTAGTCAATTCCCTTTATATTTCAGACTCTTTGTCATCTTCACCTTATATCATAGAGTGAAATTTTTGAGGAAAAAGTATAAATATAGAAAGGCAAAAGGAATAATCTGGAATCGACTGGCTGAAAATCCCACCACTCCTAACCCTAGCACTCCCAGACCCCTTTACTATGCCTCTTTTCCTTTTGCCACAGCGCCCTTCATCTCCTAACATCACATATAATCTACTTATATTTTATATGTGCCCCCTGCCTCTGGCCTCTGACGTCCATAAGGGCAGGATCTTAATCTACCGCAGGGTTTGTTCACTGATAAATCCCAAGTCCCTGCCTGGAACACGGGAGGCACGCAAATATTTATTGAATGAATAAATGAAAGAACATTCTATTTTCGAGATCTCTTCATGTTGCTGTATAGACTCGATCCATTCCCTCAACCTCTATGGAGTACTCCATCATCAGCATAGTAATAGAAATAGCTACATTTATTAAGTGCTTACTGTGTGCCAAGCACAACTTCAGTGGTTTTATATTTGTTCTAGAATGCTCAGATAAACCTGTGCGATCACAACTGTTATTTGTCCCCATTTCGCAGATGAGGCCACTGAGGCCGGTGGGTGAGACAGCTGCATTAAAACCGGGGCTCCCAGCCCAGAGCCAACCTAAACCTCTATGCTAAGGGCCGTAAAGGGGACAAACCACATCTATTTATCCTTTCCCTAGTGACATTGGTTGCTCGCAGTTTTCCTTGTCATGAGCCAATTCCAGTGAGCAGCACTGAGCCTGTTCCCAGGCTGGGGCCTTGTGTTTGTTTTTAACACAGAGCAGTAGATGCCGTCTAAAATCACCTTTCCTTCAGAAGAGTTTTCCTCCTCTGATGTCACCTTTAGGTTTGGTTAAGGCAGGGATCCTTGTCTCTTGTCCGCTGCCCTGTTGTGGGCCTCTAGAAGGCCAGCTTAGGGGGACACTCAGGAACCTTAGGTGAAGATGGGAAGGGCCCGAGGACGAGACACTCTCTGGCCTCAGGTCCCCACGCTCTTCTAGCAGGGTCCCAAGCGGAGTGAGGGTTTCTCTCTGCTCCCCCTTGGACAGTGAGAATTTTATGCAAATCTCAGATTCGGCAAGGGGGCTCCTGGGTCCACCCTTCCTCTGGGTGCTATTAGAATTCTCCAGAACTTCTCCCCGCAGTTGGCACTGCAGAGGGGCAACGAGGGGCGTGGGGAGGGGGCTTCGTGCGGCCTCAGGGCTGGGCGCCCCCGACCAGCGCCCCAGGCCTGGCCTCCAGCTGCACCTCCTGCGCGCGGGCTCTGGGCACGGGCTCCGGAAGCTCAGGCGCACCCACCCCTCGGGCGGCCTCGCTCAGATCCTTTCCCAACGCCGCAGATGGACTCCAGGTAAGAGAACGGTGGCCACGGAGGAAAGCTGTGCCGGCTCCCAGAAGGCGGGTGTCAAGTCCTTTTCAGTGGATGTGCGAAGGCAGAGGGGCCGGCACGCGCAGGCTCTCACGCCAAGGGCAATCGCGGCTTCCTTGTACACTAAATGGAAGGAACTCTCGGCTCCATTCCTTTCTTATCCTTGGTCTGTTCTCCACATCCCACTCGTTCTTTTACACTCTGCACGGATGAATAATACCCTTTTTGGTTTTGTTCTTTACTCAAAGAGCCAGGCAGATGTGAGGCAGCTAACTCCGGGGCAGCTCCCAGCACTGGCTCTCAGTAAGGAACCCACTCATCCACACCCGGCCAATGCCCAACAGCCAGGCCTTCTTTTCCAAGTGGGGCAGAATCCAGTCCCACGGAGCCGGTATTCTCGCAAAAGGAACACTAGTGAACAAGCAAATCAGGGGGTGTCTGCGGTGAAAAAAAAGAAAGTCAAGAAACGGGCCGAGAAAGCTAGAGAGGCACAGCCTTAGAGAGCAGAGAATTCCCCTCTCTGTCCCTTTGCTGTATCTTAAAACTGGTGGAGAAAGACTGGGGAAAATACCCATCTACACAATCTCACTTCCACAGGGTCCCCCAATAACCATGAGAAGTGAGCAGAGGTGCCCTGCTAAGACCCTCTGAGTGGGGTGAAAGCCCGTGGGCCTCAGAAGCCAATGCGTGTGACTCTGCCCCTCACGCGCCCATCTGCACAGTAAAAGCCACGCTACCACAGGGTGACTGCAGAGACCCAGGAAGCCAGCACCTGGGGAGTGCAGGCACGCGGCCAACACTTCTCCACCTCCCCTTTTCCCAGATGCTTACCTTGATGGAAACAGAGAGCCCCCTCCCAAAAGAGATCCTTGTGAAGGAACAATTAGAAGTTGGACTCGTTTTTTTGAGCACTGTTTTTCTCAGTGGTATGGAGCCTAGATAGCTTGGGAAGCCCCGAGTGCTAGCAAACACTTCCCTACTGGGCTCCTCCAGACGCTGAGTGGGCTGCTCTGCAGGGAAGAGGAACCGGGCATCGTGCTGAACCAAACATCCTCCCAGAAGACGAAGACGCTGCAGACACCCTTGGGAGCTGGGGGTTGGCTACAATACCTCTCATCACCGGGACAAACACATTAAAAAATCTAGATGGCATCTCCTTCAATTGGGCTCACGGTATCATGGTAATAAAGAACACAAATTCCCTGGGGAAGTATTTCTTTATATTGGGAGAAACATGTCATTAATACTATAGCAATAAGGCATGGCTTCCTTCCTTGACAGTTGAAACCCAGCTGACCCAGCCCCCAGTGAGGCCGTGAGGTGTTTGTCGTGAACCAGGGGAGGAGGGCCAGCCTCGCCACGCCCTGCCAGGCCGCACCATGAGCCTCTTCCTTTGGTGGAGAAGGAAAAGCTTGGGACTAGAAGTCAGCACTTGTCCTGTGCCCTTGACCAAGATGTTTGACTTCTGTTTAGTTTCTTGGGGACTTCCTGCCTCTCCTGAGCTCCTACAAAAAAATTCTTCCCCTTTCTTCATCCACGCCTACCTCTTCTCAAAGCCTAATCCACACCTGCAGTGTTACTACTGCCCCAGAACAGCAGGGTATTCTTCCATTGTTCAAGCAGCTCCAGGAACTATGACAGGTGGGCACCTGTCCGGCCGCGTAAGGGGCTGTGAGCACCTGCTGCCTGTGTGTTCCTATCTGCTATGGCATACAGCATTCCATTCCTTTCCTCACTCATCCAACCTACAAAGAGGGTTTGGTTCCAAGGACTCTCAGTGGCAGGACAGGAGATTTAGGCCCCACCTAGGGAAATCATTAAAAACATATAAAGCTGACGGTGGCTCTCCAAGCTAACCAGGTGACTAAAGATCTGGGATGTCTGCCTCACACTCTGTGCTGACATGCACAGGTTGGCAAGCTCTTTGCTTTGGCCTTGCTTTTATCCACGAGAACCCCGGCCATATGAGTACAAACACCACGTCCAGGCCAGCTGGCTGGGAGCAGAGCACAGGCTGGCGTCTACCGACTCGCTCACAAGCGAGTCTGCCTGGTCCCCTTTTCTCACCACCTCCCAGAGTTCCCTGTGCTTATTTGGCTGAAATGCATACCTGTGTCCCCTGTCTCTGTCTTATCACTGCTTCACATCAGGACAGGAAAGTTCTGGTGCCAAGAAATAATGACAAAGTAATTCTCTTGATGGAAAATTCCACATTATCCCGAGATGTGATGGGGTAAAAAAGACAGCTGTTAGCAAGCACCTGTTAAGCCCCGCTGAACCCATGTAAGAAACCATGTGGGATGGCACTGAAAGGAACACGCAGATTATGAGGATGCAGCATGCATCAGAGTGTGCTTCTCAGACCTTGCTTTGGTTGGTATGTAAAGATCTAGAAGAATTCCAGGGAATGACATAAGGTGAAAACTTATGTTTCAAATAAGGCCATAAAAGAAAGAAGGGAACAGAGACTACCTTCTACTATTGCCATTTCATTTCATTGCAAAAGGACATTTCAACATGCACACACAGCAGAAAGCACGTGGGTAGAGGCATCATCCACAGGTGCTTGCACTGCGGTAGGTGGGAAGGGCAGGGGCAGATCCAGGTGGTCTGTCAGTTCAACTGTGGAAATACAGACAGTTCTAGATCATGTGCCGAGAGCGAAAGAGACTTGAGATTGGAATCTGAGTTTCTTCTGACAACAAATCTCTACTCCTTTGTCTTGCTTCCCATGGCTTTGTCTAACTTGTTTTCCATAACCTGGCTGTGGGTTTACCTGGTCGATATATTCATGATAAAAACCTTCCACACAAGTCAAGCCATTCTCCCCACTACCCTGGGACCCCCAGCTCTTCCCCAACCCACCCCCACGCCCCTACTCATGTTGCTCTTCTCTCCTCTGTTCAACCACATCTTCCCCATCTTCAAGGCCAGCTCAAGGGCCAGTCCATGTGGAAACTATTCCTTCCCTCAGTTAGCCTTTGTGCCCCCCACTGACACCAACAGGCACCAACAGCCTCGGAGATGCCCTCACCACTGGACCATACTTACCTATGGGAGTGTGCCGATTAGGGTTTTCCATTTTATTTTAGTCTTGAGTCGGCGCCTTCTCTTAAGCTGTTTGGTACAGACCTTACTAAGTGAGCGCTCACAGTCTGATAAGCGCCGTGACTGCTGTTACTGCTGTAATTAACACGAGTTGGTGCACAGGCAGCACAGTGCATTCCAGGGCCCTTCCACACATTCTCATCAGGTCAGTGGTGACCAATCCTCACAATAAAATGGGATAGTAGCTCCATTTTATAAAAAAAAAACCTTTGTGTTGAAGAATTGTATAACTTATACTTATCCATATGCTAATTAATAAAATAATCAAAATTTAATAAGTAATTAAAAATCAATCCCCTCATGATAAAAGAGATTCCTGATAAATCCCATGATAAAAAAGATAAACCTATAGAAAATGAAAAGTCTCTCATTATTTAATAAATGCTTTGACACAGAATCTGGGTCTATCTAGCCAAGCTATTTATTAAAACTATTTACTTAATAGTCTCTTTATTTTCACTTTTAAAAAGTTAACAGTATATATTTGTTGTACAAAAAAATTAGAGAGTAAATCAGGAGAAAAACAAATCCATAGTCCCACTTCCTAACTTCAACAACTACCGACAGGTATCAATCATTCCACATTGACTACAAACACACATATGAATACATGTAGACCCCTTTCCTTGTTTATATAAATATATATATATATATATTTACATGTAGCTCTGTAACTGGCTTTTTCAGTTAATGGGAAGATATATTTGCAAGTTAAATATACATTTATGTCACCATTAATGACTGCAGGATTTATAACCCAATCCTCTATTTTTGTATATTTAAGTTGGTTCATGCTTTTTCTATCGAATAAAAAACTCTGTGATGAACACTTCTCTATCTTCATACACTTGTTCGATTATTTTCTTAAGAGAATTCCTGGAAGTAGAACTTCCAGGTTAAATAGTTGGCACCCATTAAACAATTGGTAATAAAACAGATTTAAGGGACACACTATTTTCTAGCACTATGATGTACTTAAGAATTTTTTAAACCAGATAAGATAAAACTTCAACTGTTTTTTCTTAATAAACCCAAA
>PVIY010057611.1:0-12809 GCA_004026745.1 Myrmecophaga tridactyla
GGTGTGCACACCCAGGCCCCTCCTGCTGATTCTCACAGCTTTCTTGCTCACACATGGGGAAAAACTAGCGTCTGCTCCCCACGTCACCTCCATTCCTTATCTCGTCCATTTTCCCTGCTGTGGCGGTGCTTTCTATATCCTAAGTAGGAAATCCTTCTCTTCGGTACACTCATGAAGATGTTCTCCTAGGTTTGGGGTAAATGCTGGGCTGCTTTACCCTTCACATCTAGGGCTGTTGTCCATCTAGAATTGATATTTAGCAACACCACTTTAAATATTAACTTAAGGGTCACTTAAATATTAATTTGCTAGAATTTTGCATTATTTTTCCTTTTGATTTTAAATAAGAAACTGGGAAGAAAGTACTATATATTCTGGGTGGAATAAACTATAATCCTAAACTTATAATATGGTTCTCTTTTAACTTTAGAATGGGTAAAATATCAAAAATTAAACTTTAGAATGGTTCATTTAACTTTGGAATGGGTGAAATATCAGGAAACAATTTTTCCTTTTTGAGGCCAAATAACAACCCATTTGCCATAAGCATTAGTCACACACACGTGCAGGGAATGCAGGGACTTCAGACCATGATGCGATTTAAGGAAGGAGCCGCCCGTTCCTTCCACGACCCTTCACTGGCGTGTATAGCACAGAGTACGGCCACGAGCCACACATTTACACAAGAGCGTTTGTGACGTACGTGAATTGTAGCATATTCATTGGGGTGTGCAGATTTTTATTACATTGCATACAGGTATTTCTATGTGCCCGTGAAGATGTGTGAATTTCTCGGGGGAAACCCGGGGGAAACTCCAGAGAGCTCAGAGTAACCACCAAAGGCAGGCGCTCAGGGGCAGGTGGGAAAACACTCGCCGCGGAGAATCCGTCTTAGCAGGTGGTCTGCGAGCATCCTCATCGCCCTGGGGCGGGTCTGCGGCCGCATGTGTGTCTCTGTGTGGACGCGAAGAAGGGGGTCTCGCGAGGGACAAAGGCCCTGGCCTCTGAATTCCCAAACTCTCACAGAGCACAGCTGGCATCGCTGGCACCGGTTCCAAGGTTAAGACGAAGGAGAATTGGGCCAGGGCCCCGTTTCCAGGGTTTCAGGTTTGGGGTGTGCCCAGCTCCTGGCTGACTCCTGCCCTCCCCGTGCCCCCCCGCCCTGCTGCCTGCTGAACCCGGAGGAGGCCAGTGCGGCCCCCCAGCTGCCCACTCCTTATGGGGCACCCGAGGAAACGCCTCGCCTGGGCTCCCGCCAACTGTGCCCCAGAGAAGGTTCTCCCAGCCCTGTCTCCTCTGCAACGGGGCCCCTAAAAGTAGAAACCTGTCACAATTCTAGGGATGTCAAGAGTAAAAACCCGCGATCCTCAGTTCAGCGTGCAAGTGCCTTTGTGCCTGGCTGGAGGAGGAGACGGAAGCCCTCAGCTGCGTCCCACTGACTGCCCAGCTCCAAAATTCATCCCAAGCTTTGCTTTAAGAAAGTGATACATAAAGCAGTCGTAGCAAAGGAGACGGAAATTACATAGCGGTTGCTATGCTGACCAGGACCCCCAAAGGGGCAGCAACGCTCCCAAGTGAACGCCAGCAGCTGGGCCCCAGGTTGTCCTGGCATTGCCATCCAGCTCTGCCCCAGCTCGTGTCCAGCGCCACAAGCACCCCAGGGGCGAGACGGCCACTCACCAGCCGCAGGGCTGAGCCCACTGGCCGCCCCCTGCCCCTGTCTGGCCCTTGGCTGAATCACAGCCCACTTCAACCCGGAGAGCGAAGGTGACATGTTAGCGGACATTTTCCCAAACCTCGACCATCCGACGTTTAATTGCAGCCGTGCTGATTTTGTTGCTCTTGGCACAATCTCGTCCTCCCTGCAGTGTCGCCGAGACACTAGGTTCTGCAGTTTGCCACTGAAAACAAAGCCCGTTATGTGTCAGGCACAAAGGAATTAAAACTTGCTGACACTGTGTTTTGCAATCACAAATTAATTTGCCCTAGAACCTGCAGGTTTGCCCCCGATCTCATTAAAAGTGCTGCAAGGTTCCCAGGAAAAATTAATGCACTCTGCTGGCTGTCAGCTGCGTCGTTCCGGCTCGCGAGGCAGGTTCTGGCTGTCAGTTCGCGCTGCGGGCAAGGACAGGCATCGGCAGGAAGGTCACCTTGGCTGAGCGCCCGGTGCTGGCTGCATGTGTGGGCCTCTGCCTGGCCGTGGAGAGCAGCTGCTGCACCCTTGGGGCTGAGCCTGACCTGAAAGCAGGGCACCCCGGGCAGCCGGGCTCCAGCTTCTTTCCAGAGGCCGACGAGGCAAAAGAGCCGCCCACGAGGGGACGTTGGGGGACACGGAGGCTCCGAGGCTGGGGAGCTCAGGAGCACGCTGGCTCCCTGTAGAAAAGCGTCTCAGGAAGGCTCTGTCCCCTCAGCCTCAGTGTGGTGGCTCTGCCAGTGCAAGGGCCCGGGACAGGGCACTCGGGAGGCGGAAACCCAGAGCGGGTGCCCCGACAGCAGCCACACCGGCCCTCGGCTTCCGGAAGCCTCTTGTGGCCCATACCTATGGGCTGAGTGCAGAGCCCCACGCACTTCACGATCCAGCATGAGGTTGTCGTCTCCGGGCCTGGGGCGGGACATGGGAAGCTGGGGGTCAGCAGGGCCCCTGCCTCAGGCCTCCTACGGGGAGACGTGTTTTCGCTTCCTCTGGCCACTGGTGTGGCCCCCAGGGGGGCTCCGTGGCTCCCGCCTCCGCCTGTTCCCCAGATCACCACTGCGCCCAAATCCCCTCTTATCAGTTGTCATGTTGGACTGGCCGCCCGTCCAGTTTGTCCTCATCTTCCAGGACACCCAAACGAGGTCACTTCACAGGACGGGGGTAGGACAGCTCAACCCCCAGCACTGAAGAAAGAAGAATTAGGTCCAAGCGCTGTGCGACCTCATCTCACCGTGTTGCCGACCTCCCCATGGGGAAGGGACTCAGAGGGCCCATCACCCTGCCTGGGGCACCCGCAGCTGCGCTCGCCCCGCGGTGCCCGCCGCCGAGCAGCCGGGCCTCGGACCGCCCGCCAGAGGGAGATGTGCCCACCCGCCACTGTCGCCCGTACACCGCCGCCGCCGCCGCAGCCTCCACGCCCAGGACCCGCTGGGCCCCCCGCTGGCCCTTTCCAGCGTCTGCACTCCACAGTGCAAGCGTCTTGTTTATTTTGACCCCCTCACCAGGCTGTTGGCTTCCCGCGGGCCTGGACCTCGGTCTACGCCAAGAACGGGGCTGTATGCAGTAGGCGCTCCATAGGTGTCTGCTGAGGGACGAAGGAAAGTCTTTGGCGTTTCTGGGATTGCCGACTTGGCCCCACTCCGTCACGTGCGCAGCGAAGCCTGTCCCCGCCCGCATGTGGCACCGCCGCGCGCTTCCTGCTCGGTTTACACGAGAACAGAAGCAAGAAGCAGGGGCGGCGGCCCGGAGGACAAAACCGGCAAAACGCTGAACCTACACGGGGCCAGCAGCCGCAGCGTCGCAGCAGGCCAGGCAGTGTCCACGCAGACCCCAGCCTGGTCCGGACCCCACCGGCAATGGCCAGGGTGGCTCAAGGAGAAGCATCTGCTTTGCAAGGGGAGATGCGCCGGGCATCTGCTTCTGGATGGGCTGGACCCCCCCCGCCCCGGGACCCTGGCGTCCTGCAGGTGGGGAGCCCGTCTTCTCAGCCCTCGCAGCAGCCCATGCCCGCCTCTGCTATAGCCAACATCCAGAAACACCTCGTGGAGAGGAGCGGCGTGGGGTCCCCTCATCCTCCCTGGCCCTGGGCTCTGGATCCTGGCCCTGCTGGCCGGGAGGGAAGGACGGGCCAGGCCCGAGGTCCTCGGCAGTGCCCGGGCGGCCCCCGCCCCTGCAGACCAGCCTGCCCACCCTGCGGCCCCCTCCCCGTCCCCCTTCCAGGCTCTGCCGGCCAGGGTGGGGTCTGCCCCTTGGTCTCTGAGCCTGGCTGAGGGGGCTGTGTGGCCTCCGCCCCTGATGTGGGGCAGCGGCTGGGCGGGCGGGGCGGCCCTGGGGAGGGGGCCCCTGCTTCCCTCCATGCCCGGCCCACAGCAGGGCCGGCAGGACACATGTGTGCTGGCGGCTCCGGCCCCCTGAGCCCGGGGTTGGTGCCCACCAGTCGGCCGGGCCGGCCTGTGCAGCCACCACATCCCAGCTGCGCCCGGCAGCCCGCGGAGGGAAGAGAACAGAACTGGAGGTGACCCTCTCCTCCATTCAGGGGACCAAGCCTGTACCGGAGGGCTACTGCCGTCAAGGGGCAGGACCCCTGCAAACTCCACTTACACCCAAGAGGCCTGTTCAGGGGCCGGACAAGGGCCTGAACCCCTAAGGGTACCCAGCACTGATCCTTTGGGGAAGGCAGGCGGGCCCGGAGGTTGGGGGGGGGGGTCTGGATGGAGCTGAGGCTATAGCAGGGCTTGTTCCTAGGTGTCTCTGAAAGGCCAGCAGTGACGGCATCACTGGGGAGAGACCGAGGGACCCCGTGGTGGGGAACCGGGTGGGAGGGGCTGGCGGGACACAGTGGCAGGCAGTGGACAGGTGGATTCCACTTGGCTGGCTACTGGGGCGAGCAAAGCGGTTTTCACAGCAGTTAAGCAGAGTGAAAGCCGTGGCTGTCTCTGGCCAAGTGACACTCATTCACAGTTAGCCCATGGAGAAGACCCGTTCCAGAAGCTACTCACGCCTGGACAGGGGCCCAGTGGGGCCAGCCTTGCTTTCAGCTGGACACCAGCAAGTGGAGTTAAAGTGGCATGAACCCGCAGCCCCAGCTGCAATCCAGCCAGCAGCTCTCTGGGTTCAGCTCGCACGCTCCCCTTCTTGTCACTCAGACCCTCCACAAGCACTCACGTCCTGCTCTGTCTCCAAATCGAGGAGGCTGCAAGGGGACATCCGCCCTGTGGGGCTTCCTCGGACTCCAGCTGGCGGCCCAGCCCTCAGGGTCAGCGTCCAGCTCCCAGGGCTGCGTGCTGCAGCTGGCCAACCACCAGGGCTCCCCAGCCACCCCTGGGGGCTGCTGTGGTTTTTCTCGGCACACCCGCTCCAGGCTTGCATCGATGAGACTTCTCTGCCAGTAAATAGAAAAGGCAACTTTTTTGGTAAGAAAACAGAAACAACTCACAGGCGTGAGCAGATATTTGAGAAATGAGTCAGAATCATGTTTTGCTAGAGATGCTAGTGAAATGCAGAGCACTTGCTCGTGAAACCGGCAGCGCTTGGAAAGGAAAAGGCCCTTGTAAGACATCAGAACCGAGCAAACCCTCCCTGTCACTGGCGCCGTGGGCCGGGGTGGCCCCGCTGCAGCTTCACTGCAACCACAGAAGCAGAAGCGAGTTTTCTCGGCTCTCCAGCCCAGAAGACTCTGAGAGAGGTTCCTTCTGGGCGCCTGGGGCAGTTCATCACCTCCGAACGGACCACGAGCCTCGGGAAGAGACTCAGAAATGTCTCCCGAACCCCGAGAGCCCCCAGCACGTCGCCCCATGCCCCCTCCGCCAGCTTTCACAGCACCCTCCATGGTGCCGAGAGGACGGCATTCCAGCATCCAGAGACAGCCCTGCACCCCAAATCCAACGTGCTGTCAAGGCCGAGCCGCGGTAGCAACGAGCCTCCTAATCTCTGAGTCATGAACTAACGAAATCAGAGAGCATTTGTGCTCCATGCCAGCCACTTAGCTGTTGGGGATGGATTTGTGTCCCCTACACAAGTTATGGTCGGGTCCCCGCCACCAGCCTCCTGGGCTCGCAGAGCAAGTCCGGCGAGCGGTGGTGGCATCTGCCATGAGCCTGAACGAAGAAAAGTCAGGGAACCGCGGCAGGGAAGCTGCGCCTGGCAGGAAGGGGCCACAGAAACTGAGGGCGAGCTGCAGGGAGGGGAGGCAGCACAGCCCTGGGGGGGGCGGGAAGCGCCAGCCGGGAGGGGAGCGGCCTGGATGAGACACCCCGGGGGTCCAACAGCACTGGTGCTGCTGCTCGGCCTCCATACCAGGCCCCCCACCCCAGGTGCACTCCAAGCCCCCACCCCGCTCCCTCTTCTTCCAGGCACACCCAGCTGCTCCCCCTTTGAATCCACGTGGCCTGAAAAGGGCCCCAGGGTTCCTGCATCCCCAGTGGGGAAGCAGGGGTCGGCCCACCTAAGCTGGGGACTGAGCGCAGACGAAGCTGAGAGCTGGAGGACCTGAGAAGGCCTGGGGACAGCAGGTCTGAGTGGGCAGGTCACCGAGGCCAGGAGGGCCAGCCGGACCAGCCGTGCCCGGGCTGCCAAGGCAGGACCAGGCCAGCGTCACGCACAGGCCAAGGCCCCAGCCGTAGGCACCTCCTTCCAGCTCCTGCACCAGGACAGAGGGGCGCAAAGGGATGCCTGAGCAGGGAGCGGAAGTTTCATTTAACTGAGGATTTACTCAAAAGAGAGAGTTAGAGGCAGAGTTCAGTTGCCTTCCATAGGCAAGTTTACGGGCTTTTCTGCTGCATCAGCAGGAAAGGAAGGGATCAGCCTTGGCGCTTTATAATCAGGTCATAACTTCTGGCCCGTCAGTGCTGCAGCGCCTGTGCGTTCCTCTCCTGAGCGTGGGCCGTGGGGAAGACTGGTACACAGAAGGCGCTTAATTCACGCTCGGGACGACCTGAGTTTGTCGCAGGGGAATCTCCGCCGTCAGCTGGCAGGTTGGGGAGTAGGAGAGGGGAGCGCCGTGGCCAGGAAACCTGGCTGCCCAGCCCAGCCCCAGCTTGAGTGGCTCGTGTCCCGCCAGGACCGCAGGCCATTTCGGCATCCTCTTCAACCCTGAACTGGCTAAGTCACCTCTAGCTGCCGTCGCCGTCACGCCAATGGCTGCAGCAATGGGACCCCCGCCCACCCTCGACCCACGCAGAGCCCAGGAGGGCAGGGAACACCCCCACCCCGTCTACACAAGGTGTGAGTGTCTGCAGAATCACAAACACACCGTTAGACACAGCGGAGTTCGGTGAAGAAATACAACCCACAAACGCCAAACAACCAGAGGTACCATTAAAGAGAAGACAGCACTTACAGCCGCGCCAGAGAGTAGCAGGTCCTGAGAATAAATCCGACCATGGACATGCAAGACCTCCAGGGGGAGAAGGATCAACTTTTAATGAAGTTTGGGATCCAAAGGAGACCTAAATAGCCAGAGAGGGGCATCCTGGTCACGACAGCGGGAGTCACTGCCAACTTGACCCGCAAGTTCAGCGTAATTCCCATCAAACTCCCAATAAGTCTATTTTACTAGAACTTAGAAGGACGATTCTAAACTGTCTCTGTTTCTGAAGACGTGACGGGGAGCGCCTTATCACATACCTGGGTGCCAGTGAAGCTGTAGTAACTAAAACACTGCAGCTTTGGGACAGAGATGGGATAACTGACCATGAAATAGGAGTGAGATCCTGGGAAGGAGCTATCGTGGAGGGAATGTGGTCTCCCCCAAAGGGTCAAGGACATCAGTGGGGAAAGAGATTGATCAATAAACGGAGCTGGGGGAAAAAAGCATGTAAGTAGGGAAAAATGGACTAGGACGTCTCCCTCCAACTACATGCAAACATATGGGTTTGAAACTCAGGGCCAAAAACAAAACTTTAAAATCTATAGAACGTAATACAGGAGTCACAAAAGGTTTTCCTACACAAGCACCAAAAGTGTTGACTGTAAAATGATAAATTTGACTATATTGAAGTTAAGAACTTTTGTTCATCAAAAGGTAGCTTTAAAAAGTGAAAAGAGAAGGTAGAAACTGGAAGATATTCCTGATCTCAGCCACAAAGGCTCAGTAGGAGACATACAGAGAGAAGTGCTGCCGGTCAGCAAGGAAAGCAGGAGCCACGCAGAGCGAGGGGAGAAGGCACGGAGGGCCGCGTGCGCGTGGGGGCGGCAGGAAGGACTCAGCGCACATGCCCGATGAACTCGTGGAGAGACTGATGGCAAAAAGGCAAGTTGAGGTCACGAGGCCACACTTTGTACCTAGTCAGCGGCTGAAAGGAAAAGGTCGGCCACGACCCCGCGCTGGGCACATGGAGTTTGCGGGCGGGAACTGACGCAAACGCGACAGAAAAGGGCTTCTGGGGAGATGGCGCGGCTCCGCGTGACTTTCTGGCCGCGATTCCCTTGCGGGGTCTGGGCTCGGGGGAGCTTCCACGTGCAGACGGGGTGGGGTGAAGGCAGCCCTGCCCTGGGGGAGCCTGGGGCCGCCAGCGCCCAGCAGTGGGGAGCGGGGCTGGGCCGGGCCAGGGGCCCCCACTTCCCGCGGGCGGTGCACCCAGGGGGGCGGCGAACCTTAGCGGAGTGGGACGTGGAAAGGGTCAGTCCCGTGTTTATAAAGCTGTGAACAATTGAGACAGAAAACGCATGCTTTCCAGAAGGACATGCAGCAGCCTAACACCAAATCACAGCGGGCAGGGCTGCGAGGGGCTGTGACTCTGAGTCGGCGGAGCCCCCTGGAGAGGCGAGGGGTCCCGGCTTTGGCTTTGGGGGGGTGTTATTGAAAATAACCACCTACCGCGCCCGAGAGCCACACCGAGGCCAGCGCCAGGCAGAGCAGGAGCCTCGCGTGGACGGGGCAGAGGTGCGGGGGGGTGGTCCTCGGCTGCATGCCACAGGCAAGGGGACTGAGGCTCAGGGGTCACGCTGCCTGCTGCCCCTGGCCCCCCATCCAGGGCACTGAGGCCCCCAGAACCAAAGCCTGTGGGCGAGGAGAAGCCCCAGGGTGTCCACAAAGCAGAGCCCCCCACTCCAAATAGCCATTTGTTCCCCCATCAACTCGGAGGCCAGCGGCTGCCCCCAGAGCCGCCCCCAGGCTGACATGGCCCCCCAGTTCCCCCCAGCCCCCCCCACAACACACACAAGGTGTTTTCTGGCACCTTTCCAAGTCATTTTCATATTCTTTTTAAGCAGTTTCATTTTCTCGTCCTGTTACTTCAGAACTCATTCATAGTGTTCATGTGAGAGAACTCCTGCTCGGGGCTGACGAAGCAGATGAGTAAGCCTTTATTCTAAGAGTGCCACGTAGGAGGTTTCTTTTTAAGTGAACAGGGCGGGAAATGCTCGCAAACTGCCCGTGGTTGAGAGCTAAAACCTACACACTGCGAGCCCAGAATTACTCTCCTCAGTCTCACAATGAGCCCTCTTCCATAATGTCTTTTGCAAAAAACGAAAAGCATTGTTTTACAGGCAGCTCGTGCGGCGCTGCAGCCCCAGCGGTGGAGAGTTTGGGGAGCACAGACTCACACAGTCCAGGGGCCGGGGCCCCGCCCTGCGTGGGACGCTGGGCCTGGGATGGAGGGGCCCGGCCGGGCTGGGGGCGAGTGCCGGGACTCCGCTCTGCTTGGATGGGCTGGGTGGATGGCGGGCTGTCCCCTCCTGGGCCTCAGGCCATGGCACTGCGTCCCCTCCCCTCCCGAGGCCGCAGCACGTGACAAGGGCAGCTGCCACAGAGCGTGGCAGAGCACAGGGGCAGGGAAAGGGCGCTTGTTGTGCCCTTCAGCCTCAGGGCCAGCCCCTGGTGGTGCCCAGCGTCTCGCAGGGGTGGGGATTGACCAGCAGCCACCCTCTGGCTTGGGTCCCCCGGGCACAGGGCCCTCATCCCGGGTGATGCTGTTTCCCTGCTCTGGTCCTCCGGTCAGCACATCCCAAGCCTCCCCTGACATTTGGCCTATGTGGGGTGCCTGGGCAAAGCCGGGGTGGGAGGAACCCCCCTTTCCCCTCTGCACAGCTGCATCCGAGGCCAGGTGTGGGGAGGAGGGGCGTGGCCAGGCCGGGGCTCCCAGAGTACAGGAAGCCCACGCTGTGGGGACAGTTTGGAAGCACACAGGCGAGCCCTCAGTCCTCTGTTCTCACCTCCTCTTCCATCTGTGGGCTCAGCTCGTCTGAGGGACTCACCTGCCTGCCAGGGTCTGCAGAACGCGCAGCTAGCCAGAGGCCCATCCCTGTCCACTCATGCAGCCCCCACTCGGGGCAGCCCCTACTCCCCACAGGAAGCAGGCGTGGGGGTCCAGGAAGAGGCCTGCCCCGCAGAAGGTGGTGTCCAGACACCCAGGACAGGACATAGGGGGGCCAGGCCAGGCCCCTCGGGAGTGTCGGGGGGCTGCCTCATTTGCTCTGTGGATAACTCAGGACCATGCTGGAAGGACAGTGATGCAGGGTGGGGAGCAGTGGGGCCTGCGGGGAGGCCAGGGGGAGGCAGGACTCTGGCCCCAGCCTTAGACCTGCCCACGGACTCCCAGCCCCGAGCAGGGCACAGCGGGAATTTGCAAAGGCTGGAAACGTCGGGGGTGGGCAGGAAGACAAAGGGGCAGCCTCCACTCCCAGGGCTAGAACCTTCCCCAGCAGGCCACCTTGCTTTTGTGACAGAGAACACTGACCACTGACCCCAGGGAGAACCACAGCCCAGGGACCCACACTCTAGGGGACCCACAGCCCAGGGACCCACAGCCCAAGGACCCCACAGCCCAGGAGACCCACAGCCCAGGGACCCCACAGCCTAGGGACCCACAGCCCAAGGACCCACACTCTAGGGGACCCACAGCCTAGGGGACCCCATGTCTGGGGACCCCATGTCCAGGGACCCATGCTCCTAACAGCAGACATCTCTCTCTGGCCTCCTGGCACAGCTGCCGTAAGCCACCCAGGTCTGAGGCCGGTGACAGACACGAGAGGCCCGGACTCAAGGTCTCCCGTGGCCCGAGACGAGGGGACGGCCTGCCTGGCCGCCCTGCCCGCAGTCTCCTGTGCTTGTGGACACAGGTGGGGCCCGGGTGACCCGACCCTGAGTCCTCGCACAGCCCCAGCCTGCCGCGGGGCAGCAGTGAGGGTGGGGGTGGCCACGGGGCCCTGAGGAACTGGGATGCAGATCCAGGGCAGGCGCCCAGGTAATGCAGACTTGGGGTCGGCGGTCGTGGCTCTCTCGTCCAGGAGCTGCCGCAGGCCACTGCGCCCCCGCCGTCCCTTCTGAGACCCACCCTGGCCCCAGGGCCACCCCCCGTGTCCCACCCACGGCCCAGGATGGGGCCTGACAGCAGCAGGTACGGCGAGCAGCTTCCCGCCCGGGGCAGGGCCACCGCGTGTCCGGCAGCGTCCCCTCCCCACGGGCCAGGGCCAACACCGACCGCCACGTGACAGGCGGCACTTGCGTGGTCACTGCCTCGTTCTGACTAAATCCTAGAAGCCCACGCCCGTGACGTGACGTGCGGGAAGCACACGGGCGGAAAAGCGGCCAAGAATGCCATGCCAGTCCCGTCCCTCCAGGACACTCCTGCAGAGGGGACGCCGCAGCCCGAGAGCCGCGGGGCCCTCACTGGAGACGACGTGCGGTGGCCTCCCGGGAGGGCTGCGGTGGGCAGGGGAAGCGGCCCCTCCTCGCGGCGGACAAGGCTCGACCCCAGAGGCCACCAGGCCACAGCAGCGGGACCAGCTGGGAAGTGCCCCCTCAGCGCCCTCCCCCCGCTGGGGTAGGGCAGGGCCCCCAGAGCTGCTGCCAGCACACGGCACGCGGCCCCTCTGCCCTGGCCACACTGGCCCGGGTCTGGGCCCATCTGCCGGCCCGGCGCGGGCAGGTGGGGGGCAAGTTGGCTTTTCAAGGGGGGCCCTGCGACCGGCTGGGACCACGAGTTCAGACAGAGGGTCCTTTCCCTTCAGATCCTTTTCTGGAGAAGGCCGAGTTCCTGCCTCTTGCTTAAGACGCGGGGAGCAGCCATCCTGAGTGAAGTAAGAAGTCAGAGCCTGCGGACAGCCGCGGTTCTTCCAAGTCACTTTCGCTGTTAAAACTTCACATGCAGAAGCGTCAGCCGGTACCGTGTTTGTGAGCAAGGGGAGGTGGCTGTGTGGCCTCTTCCCCCACGTTCAGCTGGTATCAGCGTGCAGCGCTCATCGCTCAGGGGAGAGTCTCACCCAAGACACAGGTAACCCCAACCTGGCGTCTCTGTGCCGAAGGCCCCACCCTGTCGGCAGCTCTGACTGTTTTCCCAGAGCCCCTTCTAGGAAGCATTTTGCAGTCAGAGCTGGTCTTTTGGGTCAGTCTTTTTAAAACATTTCCTTGACAGACTGTGAACTTTGGGCATTATGCATGAGGCCTAATGAATGCAGGTGGCTGGAGGGGGCACTGACTGAGAAGCACACTGACAAATGATGGTGTATACTTACGATCGAATATTGTGTGGCTACAAAAAGGAACGAAGTCGTGAAGCATGCGACGATGTGAATGAACCTGTGGGGCATTTGGTGAGGCAAAATAAGCCAGAAACAAAACAGCAAATATTGTATGGTCTCATTCAGAAAATGCTTATAAGAAAACAGGGGCCTAGATTGTAAGTTCATATAGCAGACACGTTTAGTCCAGAATGATAGTTGTTATTTCTGGATTTTGAGAGGCTGTTTTATAAATGCATAACCTGGTATTTAGAGATAAGAATGAAGCTGATCATGGGATTAAGGTAATTCAGAACACAGGGCTAAGGAAGACATTGTCTGTGTTTCAGAACCACACCTACTCTTGAGACCACAGAAAGTAGGTTTATTTTGTCTGGAACCTAAATTTTCTGTAGGACATAATCTAACTCAACGTGTCTACAAAGATCATTTAAACAATCGAAACACAGGGAGCCCAGAATAAGAAAGAGGGCCTTTAATCCTGTATTGCTTAATGTGATGCCTGGATACATCCCAGAATATATTAAGCAGATAATCAAAAAGTATTGGCATTGGCAAAGTCTCTTGAAAGATGAGAGAAAAAATATGAAACTGTTAAACTTCACCACTGGGGAGTCCCTGATACTGTGTCAAACTGTAGGGACACCCAAATCAA
>PVIY010057612.1:0-12819 GCA_004026745.1 Myrmecophaga tridactyla
GAAGGCATGTCTATACACTTAGATTGGATTGTATGATGTGTGAATAAAGCTGTTTAGAAATGAACAGAGAGAAACAAGTGCTAGAGACAATGTGGAGAAAGAGATGTGCCTGTTCATTATGTAGGGAAACTGAGAGGAGTAGACCTTTGCAGGGCAGTGTGGTGGTTCCACAAGAGGCTAGGGGTGGGGTTGCCATATGATCCTTTTGTTCAGTATATACCTGGAGGAACTGAGGGTGGGGTCACAAATGGACATTTGCACACTGGTGTTTAAGATGGCAGTGTTCATTTTCCACGGTGGATGGTGGTGGCCTAAAGATATAACACCTGAGGAGTAGAAGGGGGAACTGTGGTGTATACATATGATGGGCTACTGAGCTGCTGCAAGGAGTGAAGTTGTGAGGCATACAACTAGGTGTATGAAATGTAAGGACAGTATGTTGAATGAAATGTCAGGAACAAAAAGACAAATATCTTCAAGCCTCACTCATATGGACTCACTATAATACAAAAACTCAGTGAACTGAAGTCGAGAACATGGGTTATCAGGTCAGGGCCTACTGTAAATGTTCCTAGATTATAAGCTCTTACAACAGTCACATACATTCAGGAGTTGTTACTGTTATTTCTAAATTCTGAGATACTGAGCTATTTGTTTATATCCTGGTCATTCCCAGAAACTTAGGTATTTATGAGATACCTGAGAGTCAGAGTTAGAGCTCTGAAGCTATGAAAGGCAGCAGTATTCCATACAAGAAGGTTGAAAAAGTGATCAGATTCTGAGTAGAGATATGAATAAAGCTGATCTGGATAGGACTAAGGTATATCAGATACTAGGGTAAAGGATGATATGGTCCATATTTTAAACTTCAACTTTTGTGTGAGACAAAAGGGAGAGATGTTTATTTGGTGCAAAATTTATATTTTGGGTAGTGCATTTCCTAATTTAACTTATGTGGTCAGTGTTGTTGAACACCATTAAGTACATGGAATCTTTTTTTTAATTTTAACTTTCTTATTGTATAATATAACATATATGCAAAGCAAAGAAAGAAAACAGCAGTAGTTTTCAAAGTACTCTTCAACAAGTAGTTATAGGACAGATCCCAGAGTTTGTCATGGGCTACAATACCACCATCTCAGATTTTTCTTTCTAACTGCTCCAGAACATTGGGGGCTAGAAGGAATAAAAATATTTTTTTTTTATCATCACATCGACTTTTTTTCTTTGTTGTGAAAAATAACATTTATATAAAAAAGCAATAAATTTCAAAGCACATCCCACAATTACCTGTAGAATAGATTTCAGAGTTTGATATGAGTTATAATTCCGTAATTTTAGTTTTTTACTTCTAGCTTCTCTAAGATACTGGAAACTAAAAGAAATGTCAATATAATGATTTAGCAATCATACTTATGTGTTAAACCCTACCTTCTCTGTATAACTCTGCCATCACCTTTGATCATTCTCCCACTCTTTGGGGGTATTTGGGCTATACCAATTCTAAATTTTTCATGTTGAAAGGGGCTGTCAATTATATGAGGTAGGGAGATAAATCTACCTGATGTTCTAGAGAGGCTGGCCCCTCTACATTTCAGGACTTATCTGGTCCAGGGACCCACCTGCAGATTGTAGTTTTCTAGAAAGTTACTTTAGGTCATGGAACCTTTGTAGAATCTTATATAATGCCCTAGGTATTCTGTAGGATTGTCAGGAATGGTTTTGGTTGGGGTTTGGCAAGTTATGGTAGGTAGCAATGTCTAACTGAAGCTTGCATAAGAGTGGCCTCCAGAGTAGCGTCTCGACTCTATTTTAACTCTTTCAGCCACTAACACCTTATTTGTTAGACTTCTTTCCCCCTTTTGTTCAGGATGGCATTGTTGATCCCATGGTGCCAGGGTCAGACTCATCCCTGGGAGTCATCTCCCATGCCACCAGGGAGACTTTCACCCCTGGATGTCATGTCCCATGTAGGGGGAAGGGCAGTGATTTCACTTGCAGAGTTGGGCTTAGAGAAAGTGAGGCCACATCTAGCAACAGAAGAGGTCCTCCAGAAGCAACTGTTAGGCGTACCTATAGGTAGGCTAAGCTTCTGTGTTACATGCATAAGCCTCACAAGAGCAAGCCTCAAGATCAAGGGCTTCGCGTTTTGATTTGGGTGTCCCTGATGTTTGACACAGCATCAGGGGTTTCCCCGGTGTAGAGTTTAATAGCTCCATATTTTTTTTTACCCAACCCTTGAGGGACTTTGCCAATACTTTTTGATTATCTGCTTTATATATTCTAGGATGTGTCCAGGCATTACATTAAGCTATATGGTATTAAAGGGCCTCATTCTTATTCTGGGCTCCCCGGGTTTCTGTTATTTAAGTGAGCTATCCAGACAGGCTGAGTTAGATTATGCACTACAGAAAATTTAGATTCTGGGCAAAGTAAAGATTTCTTTCTCTGGTCTCAAAGAGTAGATTAGGTTCTGAAATATAGACAATCCCTTCCTTACCCCTGTGTTCTGAATTACCTTAATCCCGATCTGATTGGCTTCATTCTAAATACCAGGTTATACCTATATAAAAGAGCATCTCCAAATCCAGAAATAATAATTACCACTCCAGACTAAATGTGACTTCTATAAGTGCTTACAAGCTAGGGCTCTGTTTTCTTATAAGCATTTTCTAAAGGAGACCATACAATAATTGCTCTTTTGTTTCTGGCTTATTTTACCTCACCAAATAAGTACATGGGATCTTGAATAGGATGTGAGATTTTGTTGGTTTTTCCAGTTTAGTGTGATGCCCCAATCCCAGAGTAGTTTGGGCAGTGAATAAAGAAGTATTTGCAAGGTCCCCTTGGGGGAATGGGGAGAAGGGAGGAAATATTCAACTTCCCCATTTGGAGAATTTCTGATATTCTCACAAGAAGTGGGGACAAACAAATCAATAAGCCGAGTCCTCAGTACTGGGGTTTGCCCCTTGAACTTTGTTCCTACAAAGAATAGACTAAGCCTACTTAAAATTAGGCCTAAGAATCATCCCAGAGAACCTCTTTTGCTTCTCAGATGTGGCCTTTCCTTCTAAGCTAACTCAGCAGTTGAACTCACTGCCTTCTCCCCTATGTGGGAATGACTCCCAGAGGGGTAAATCTCACTGGCAACATGGAACAGAAATCCTGGGATGATCCAGGACCTGGCATCATGAGATAGAGAAACCTTTCATGACCAAAAAGGGGAAGAGAGAAATGAGACAAAATAAAGTTTCAGTGGCTGAGCAGTTTCAGAGTCGAGAGGTTTTCCTTCAGGTTATTCTTATGCATTATATGGACATCCCTTTTTAGTTTATGGTGTATTGGAGTAGGTGGAGGGAAGTACCTGAAACTGTTGAGTTATTTTCCATTATCTTTTTAGCTATTGAAGATGATTGTATAAAGATATACCTTTTACAATGTGACTGTGTGATCGTGAAAATCTTGTGTCTAATGCTTTTTTTATCCAGGATATGGACAGATGAGTTAAAAATATGGGTAAAAATAAATAAATAATGGGGGGTGCAAAGGGTAAAATAAATTGGGTAGATGGAAACACTAGCTGTCAATGAGAGGGAGGGGTAAGGTGTATCATATGTATAGTTTTTTCTTTTTATTTCTTTTTCTAGAGTGATGCAAGTGTTCAAAAAAATGGTCATGGTGATGAATACACAACTATGTGATGATATTGTGAGCCACTGATTGCACACCATGTATGGAATGTATGTGTGTGAGGGTTTATCAATAAAAATATATATATAAAAAAAGAGCAAAGAAAAATAAGAACTAGATCACTTAAAAAGTCTTTCTGGCAGGATTGACCTTAGGTAGTGGGTTCTAGATACAGAGCTCAGAAAGCTAACCTGACGAAATAAATGAGGGATGATAACTTTTCACAGGGCTAGATGGGAAAGGAATTATTAAAAATTACAGTTGGTTTTGATATTTTCCTCTTCTTTATTCAAGATAGAACAGGTGGAAATCTATAGCTGTATCTAGCTATGTCATCTTTTTTATTTTTGTTTATTTTTGCTTGTTTTTTAGTTTCTTTTCTTTTCTTTTTAGCTATGTCATTTTTATATCTCTCTCTATCTATCTCTATCTTATCTCTATCTATCTGTGTAATCTATCATGTCTCTAGTTAGAGGCCATATTGATATACCCATGTCCAGAGTTATTTCCTGTGTCTTTTCTCTTATCATGGCTTGTCTATACTACAGTAGGAACTTGTGGTCCTAATGTTGGTGCCAGAGGAATGGGAAGATTCTCTGACAACCAAACCAATGGAATCCATGGTCTATTATTGTACCAGTAAGCACTGTGACCAAGACGTCGCTTGTAGATTTTGTTCATTAGGGATAAATCTGTCAAGGCACTGTGGACCACTTCTTGCCTCCCTTTTCCACCCTGTACTTCTCAACCAAAGTTGCAATCTCTAGATAACCACAGAAAGATTTTTATCCCTAATGGTTACGTAACCACCTCACAAAGCAGGATTTTGGATTTTAGAGCCAATGCTCATTTGTAGCTCTGTATGGATCCCAAGTCAGCGAACAGATGATTAGAGAGGGATGCTGAGACTTCCTATCCTCTTTTGTTAGATGAGTCTGTTCTGTATCATGAACAGAGCATGGAAAGGCCACCAATTGTTTTTCTTAATCCAATTCCATTAGTCTCATAAACTGGGGTAATTCCTCCTGCCAATTGAGTAGCCTGTCATTTACGGTTGGTATGAATTTTCTCATTTTTCTTTCTCTTTTAGGCAGCAGTTGGAAGAGGCTGCTAGCCAAATACCATTTAAATCTGGAAATGCCTCATTGATTTTTACTGAGATTGCATGAGCCTGTTCTCATTCTTTCTAACTTCTGGTTGTGGGATTCTCCATTGTGCAGTCTTTGGCTAGCTGTTCAGACTACTCTATTACTGGTTTACATCTGATACATGAAATCTCACACTACTTCCCTAGTCCTGTCTGCTCACCTGAATTGTAATACATTATTTTCTGACTAAAAGATATTTCTACTTGCCTACCTCACAAAATTCTTGTGCTCTTGGATATATACTGCCAAATTAATTATTAAAATTGCTAATAATTATAACATTATAATTAACAACACTTTGAGCACCACTGGCTCAAAGCTGCTTGGACTTTAGCCTGGACAAGTTGGGATAGGCTCTTCAAAATGAAGATCATGTTGCTATTCTCTCTACCACCTAGAAAGAAACAAAGCTTGTTGTACCTCTTTGGATTTTGGAGATAGCATTTACCACATATGCTGGTTTAAATCTATGATGGACCCCAGAAAAGCCATGTCCCTTAATCCTCATTCAGTATTGCTGGGTGGGAACATTTTGATTGCTCCCACAGAGATGTGATGCACCCAATTGTGGGTGGTAACTTTTGATTAGATGATTTCCATGGAGGTGTGTCTCCACCCATTGAAGGTGGAGTTGCCTATTGGAATCCTTTAAAAGAGGAAACTTTCTGAACAGAGTCCCTTTTGGTAGAGCCACGAGAAAGCCAGCAGATGCCACCATGTTCACCATGTGCCCTTCCAGCTGAGAGAGGGACGTTGAACATCATCGGCCTTCTTGAACCAAGGTATCTTTCTCTGAGTGCCTTAAATTGGACATTTCTATAGACTTGCTTTAATTGGGACATTTTCTTGGCCTTAGAACTGCAAACTAGCAACTTATTAAATTCCCCTTTTTAAAAGCCATTCTGTTTCCGGTATATTGCATTCTGGCAGTTAGCAAACTAGAACAGATTTTGGTACCAGGAGTGGGGTGCTGCTGTGGTTTGTAAATACCAAACATGTTGGGATGGCTTTTTAAATGGATAAGGGGAAGAATCTGAAGGAATTTTGAGGAGCTTGATAGAGAAGGCCTAGAATATTTTGAAGGAAATCTTGGTAGAAATCTGTACTCTAAAGATACCTCTGACTAGGCCCTACACAGGAATGAGACATGTATCATTACAGACTGGAAGGAAGGTGATAATTGTTTTAAAATGGCAGATAATCTAGAAGGCAGATTTTAAAAGCCATGAACTTGGATATTTAGCAGAAGAGATCTACAAATTAAATGTGGAAACTGTAGCCTGATTTCTCCTTGCAGCTTATAGTGAAATGTGACAGGAAAGAGATAAGCTAAGTACTGAACTCTTGGATGCAAAGAAACCAGAAATTGAAGTTCTGTAAAATTGTGGGCCTCCAGAAAGGGAGACCCCAGAGAAAATTGCTCCATATGAGGTATTAACCAAATGTGGAACCAGCCAGCCATTTCAGAGAAAGTCAGGCTCGGACATGGAGTTATCCAGGAAGGATCTGTGCAAACTCCTTATGTCTGATGGGCATGATCCAAGGCTACTGTATAGAAAACCAATGAGAGTATTGTGGGATTTGTATAAGGAGAACCACTGCCAGTCAGGACTGAGAGGGACAGAGAAAGGACACATTGGAGGAAAAATAACTTCAGAGGCAAAGCCATTGAGGCAGGGGTCAGGAGTCAAGAAGCCTCGGGTCAGAGGAGCAGGGCCACCCAAGCATGTGGAGAGGGTGAGTTTGCCCCAAAGGCAGAGGATGGGCCTCCCACCTCGTTGCAGTGGAAGAGTCATGCCGCCTCAGGTCTTGGAGAGAGTGAAGCACATTCAAAATGTTCTTAGCTTTGAGAATGCCCTAGAACAAGAAAAGTCTCTTTAGCTGATCAAGGTAGATTAGGAAGTTGTATGGAGATGATGGTCCCAAGTTCTGTTAGGAGAATCACATTGTAGGTATCCTATGATTTTGGGAAAAAACTATGCAGTTTTTGGTGAGTGACTTCTATTTTTGATAAGCAGCTTTTCTTTTGATACTGGACTCTGGTAGAGACTGAACACCTGACTATAAGATACCAGGGGTCCTTGCAATCTGAGGACCCCCTATGAACCAGGCATTGTATGATCTTCCTAGCCATAAAGTCTGATGTTTCTAGCAGCATTCCACCATCACGTGAAAGTGGTCCATAGACCAAGCAAGGTAAAAGTGACAAATGCAAATGTCTCACATTTATATCGACTTTTCTGTTGCTTCTTCCTCAGGCTGGACCTAGGGCTTCATGTGGAATTCTCTATGATCATTGACTCAGGAGAAAAAAAAATACGACAACTTGGTTTATAGAAATTTAGGTTTTATTGGCATCAACCAGAATGCTTACAGCTCCATTTGGGCAGAAGAATAGATCATAGGCTGAATTTTGGAAAAATTAATTAATTTTGTTAATTCATCAAAGTGGAGGTATCTTCAATTGAATATATGAATGTGGATTTCAGAAAAGGGGACTAGGCTACCACTCTATTCCTAGGTAATGCTGAAGAACAATGGAAAGAGAAATCCCACCAGTCTGTGAAACTTTAAGTGAGGCATCTCATTGTTCACTTTTCTAGAAGGAGAGATGAATAAGATAAATATGTACTCTGAATCATGGACAGTAAATACTGTTTTTTACTGAATGGCCAGACTCTAGGAGGTGAAAGAATTGAAGAGCTGCTGATAGGAAGTTTTAGAAAATGGTATCAGGATAGATATTTTAGAAGGGGCTTAGAATGTTAGGCTATTTGTGTCTCATGGGAATGCTCACTAAAAGATGCCTACTTCAGAGGAAGATCTCAATAATCAGGAGAACAAAGTGATCCGTTCCTAATATGTCACACAGACTCTCTTTCCTTCCATCTGAGTGTGTGTTCAGTGAAGTCATAAACAAAGTGGCCGTAATAGCAGGATGAAGGCTTCATATGGGGTGGAAAACATGGCCATCTACTCACCAAGGCCATTCTGGCTCCTCTTTCTGCTGAGTGCTTCATTTTCTCACAGCAGGACAAATCCTGGACCCTGGCACTATAGTGCCTCGATCAAATTTCAGTTCATGTCTCATTCAATTATAAAGAGCGCTTAGCATGGTTCAAATCTGCTTCAACCTTTTTGTTTGTATGTGGTCTCTTTTTTTTATTAGAAAAATTTTAATTTTACAGAAAAATCATGCATAAAATACAGAGTTCCCATATATGCCCCTAATTATTAAAGCCTTGTGTGGTACATTTGTTACACTTTATGGTAACAAACAAATTTTTATAATGTATTATTAATTATAATTCATGGTTTACATTAGGGTTCATGGTGTGTGTTGTACAATCCTATTTTTTTATTCTACTAGAAAATATACAAACTAAAATTTCTCCTTTTAACCACCTTGAGATATATAATCCAATACTGTTAATTATGATCATCACCCCAAATAGACACTGCAATTTAAGCATTAACTTCTTCCCTACCCCAATCCTGGTTTCTGGTAATCTATATTCTAATTTCTGACTTTATGAATTAATTTTTATCCTTTTGTGTCTGGCTTATTTCTATCAACCGGATGTTTTCAAGGTTCACCCTGTTGTCACATTATCAGAAATTCATACCTTTTTAAAGGTGAAATAATATTCCATTGTATGTAAATACCACATTTTGGTTATCCATTCATCTGTTGATGGAAACTTGGTTTGCACTCCCATCTTTTGGGAAGTGTGAGTAGTGCCACTATGAACATCAGTCTACAAATATCTGTTCAAGTTTTCTGCTTTCAGGCTGTTTTTTTTTTTTTTTTTTTTTTTTGGTATATACCTAGAGGTGAGATGGCCAAGTTATACAGTAATTCTATACTTAACTCTCTGAGGAAACACCAAACTGTCTTCCACAGTGAATACACCATTCTGTATTCCCACCAACAATGAATAAGTGTTCCTATTTCTCCACATCCTGTCCAAAATTTGTAATTTTCTATTTTTTGTTTAAATGGTAGTCATTCTAGTTGATGAGAAATGGTATCTCACTGTGGTTTTGATTTGCACTTTCCTAATGGCTAATGATGTTGAGCATCTTTTCATGTGATTTTTAGCTATTCCTGTATTTTTTAAAGAAAAATGTCTATTTAAGCATTTTGCCAATATTTAATTTGGGTTGTTGGTATTTTTGTTGTTGAATTATAGGATTTCTTTATATATTCTGGATGTTAAACTCTTATTGGATTCGTGGTTTCCAAATATCTTTTCACATTGTGTCTTTCTACTTA
The DNA here is from genome assembly GCA_004026745.1 of Myrmecophaga tridactyla. Classification (NCBI taxonomy): domain Eukaryota; kingdom Metazoa; phylum Chordata; class Mammalia; order Pilosa; family Myrmecophagidae; genus Myrmecophaga; species Myrmecophaga tridactyla. Next base: position 9,115 of record PVIY010057612.1, read on the forward strand.
CATGATGAAGTTCTCTAATGCACAAAAGTTTTTAATTTTGACGAGGTCCCATTTTTCTATTTTTCTTTTGTTGCTGTCCTTTGGGTGTAAAATCTAAGAAACCGTTGCCTAACACAAGGTCCTGAAGATGCTTTCCTAAGATTTCTTCTGTAATTTTTATAGCTTCGGTTCTTATATTTAGGTCTTTGATCTATTTTAACCTCATTTTGTATATAGCATGAAGTAGGGGTCCACCTTCATTCTTTTGCATATGGACATACAGTTTTCCTAGCACCATTTTTTGAAGAGACTATTCTTTTCCAATGGCATGAACTTGGCACTCTTGTCAAATCTCAGTTGTCCATAAATGTGAGGGTTCATTTCTGAACTCTCAGTTCAATTCCATTGGTCTGTATGTCTGTCCATGTGCCAGTACCATAATGTTTTGATTATGGAATGTTTGTTATAAGTTTTAAGATGAGGAGGTGTAAATCCTCCAAATTTGTTCTTCTTTTTCAAGATGACTGTGGTTTTCAGGGCTCCTTACACTTCATATAAATTTGATGATTGACCTTTTCATTTTTGCAAAGAAGGCAAATGGAATTTTTATCAGGTTAAATTGCTTTGGATAGACCTGACATCTTAATGACATGTAGTCTTCCAATGTATAAACATGGACTGTCCTTCTATTTATTTACAGCTTTTTAATTTCTCTTAAAAATATGGGGTGTTGTTTTTTTTTTAGTATAACTCCCTTACATCTTTGGTTTAATTTATTCCTGAATATTTGATTTGCCTTAGTTATTGAAAATGGAATTTTGTCTTGATTTCCCCTTCAGATTGTTTATTACTAATGTACATAGGCACTACTGATTTTTGTATGTTGATCTTTTTCCTCACCATTTTTCTGTAATTATTTATCAGCTCCAGTAACATTTTGTGGCTATTTCAGGATTTTTTCTATAAAGGATCATGTCATCTGCAAATAGGGTAAGTTTTAGTTCTTACTTTCTAATTTGGATGCCTTTATTTCTTTTTCTTGCTTAATTGCTTTGGCTAGAACTTTAGTACAATAACAATGGTGACAGTGGGTATCCTTGTCTTGTTCCAGATTTTAGAGGAAAAGCTTTCAGTTTTTTTTTTTATCATTAAGTATGACATTAGCTGTCAGTGTCTTTTTGCTGTGTGTGAGAGAAAATAATTTATTCTATTGTAAATAAAGAATTTTATTTCAAAAAGTGTTTGAAAATAGCCATTAATGAGATCTTCAATTTGTCCATTTAGGATTTAATTTTTTTCTTTTTAACCTGCAAATGTTATTGGGATTTATTCATATATCATATAATCCATCCAAAGTATATAATCAGTGTCTCAAAGTATCATCACCAGTTATGCAATCATTATCAGACTCAGTTTGGTGAAATAATATAACATTTGTCCTTTTGTGTCTGACTTATTTCACTCAGAATTATGTCCTCAAGTTTCATCCACATTGTTGCATGCTGCAGGACTTCATTCTGTCTTACATATACATACAATATTTCACTGTATGTCTATGCCACATTTTATTTATCCATTTATCAGTTGATGGGCAACTGGATGATTTCCATCTTTTGGCAATTGTGAATAATGCTGCTATAAACATCAGTGTACAAAGTCTGTTTGCATCCCTGCTTTCAGATCTTCTGGGTATATACCAAGTAGCGGAATTGATAGGTTATAAGGCAACTTATGATTTGTTTTTTTGAAGAACCACCAAACTGTCTTCCATAGCAGCTGTACCAGTTTACATTTCCACCAGCAGTGAATAAGTAGTTCTTATTTCTCCAATCCTCTCTAACACTTGTGATGTCATGTTTGTTTAATAGCAGTCATTCTAACAGGTGTGAAATGATATTTCATTGTGGTTTTGACTTTCATTTCCTTAGAGGATTTAAATTTAAATGAAAAAAATCAAGAAATCCCCTCAAAAGTAAATATCAGCTCATTTATCTAAATATTCAAGATAGATAATTTCTTTGGCACAGTGCTTAAACCATTAGCTCTCCCTACTTCAGATGGATCAAAGACAACTTGAGTTATAGAGAAGTGAGATTCCTGTTTGACTTGTGGTATCCTTTTCTTTCTTTAAAGCCCACTCCTTTTTAAAGATGGCTGTTTTATTTTGGTGTGTTGTGAGTTTTTTTGAAAACATGCAGAAGGGGAAGTCAACTTCTTGCTGGATGTGGCCATAATGTGCTCCCCAGTGGTCTTCAGGTGTGCATCATACTGTTGTCCCCTAGCCTCTCCTTGTGCTTGATCTGAAGCACTTTGAATGAGCAGAGAGGACCTAGCTCTATCAAAGGTATCCTAGAGATATTGTCCATCATGATTTAAAATATGATTTTGTGACCAACTGTGAAATACCTATTGGCAGATGTTATGAATCCTTCCTGGTAATGCCCAACACATCTTCAAACAAAAAACATCAACTCCACAGTAATTTTATGTTTGGCATAATAGTTATCTAAGTTAGCTGTCTCATAAGTGTCTTCCCACACCACAGGCTCCTTCCATCTGGTCACTGTCACAACTTCCAGGCACTTTTTGGATTAAACAAGTCCCCTAGTTGTAACTCTTCTTCATCTTCCTTTCTTTCTCCCTTCTGTTTTCAGAATACTCTCCTTATCTCTTTTTTTTCTTAATATTTTTATTGATATATCTTCATGCACCACACAGGCCTGTTTAGTTTAGTTTTTTTTTTTTTAAGGATTTTAAACTTTTTTTATTGTAGAGAATAACATATATACAAAGCAAAGAAATAAAAAAGCAATAATTTTCAAAGAACTCTTCAACAAGTAGTTATAGCAGATCCCAGAGTTTGTCATGGGCTACCATGATCTTCTCATATTTTTCCTTCTAGCTGCTCCATGATATAGGAGGATAGAGGGCTTGAATATTTCTTTATCATCACAATCGACATTTTTTCCTTCTTTTTTTTGTGAAAAATAACATATATACAAAAAAGCTATAAATTTCAAAGCACAGCACCACAATTAGCTGTAGAACATATTTCAGAGTTTGACATGGGTTACAATTCCACAATTTTAGGTTTTTACTTCTAGCTGTTCTTAAACACTGGAGACTAAAAGAGCTATCCATTTAATGATTTAACATTCATATTCACTTGTTGAATCCTATCTTCTCTGTATAACTCCACCATCACCTTTGATCTTTCTTCCCTCTCTTTGAGGGTGTTTGGGCTATGACAATTTTAAATTTTTCATATTTGAAGGATCTTTCACTAATATGGTGTAGGGAGATGGAACTATCTGATGTTCTGGAGAGGCTAGGCTAGGTTACAGGACTCATCTGGAAGTTCTCAGTTTCTGGAAAGTTACCCTAGTGCAACTCGTGGAATCTTATATAGTGCCCTAAGTATTCTTTAGGATTGGCTGGAATGGTGCTGCTTTAGGGATGGCAGGTTATGATAGGTAGCAAGATCTAACTGAAGCTTGCATAAGAGCAACCTCTAGAGTAGCCACTGATACTTTATTAGTTACACTTCTTTCCCCCCTTTTGGTCAGGATGGAATTGTTGATCTCACAGTGTCAGGGCTGGATTCATCCCTGGAAGTAATCTCCCATGTCGCCAGGGACACTTTCACACCTGGATGGCATGTCCCACCTAGGGGGAAGGCAATCATTTCACTTGCAGAGTTGGGCTTAGAGAGAGTGAGGCCACATC
>PVIY010057613.1:0-12803 GCA_004026745.1 Myrmecophaga tridactyla
GTATGTGGGCTATTTCTGAGGTCTCCATTCTATTGCATTGTTCTATTTGTTTCCAACCTGTGTCAATACCACACTTTCTTGATTTCTATGATTTTATGATAAAGCTAGTAGTGCAGATACACTCACCTTGTTTACCTTTTTAAGGAGTAGCTCAGCTCCTCCATTAAAAAAAAAAATTAGAATCAACTTGCAAAATTCTCCAGAAGACTTGCTGGAATTTTGATTGGACATATTTGGAATCTATAAGTCAATTTGGAGATAATTGACTTTGATAATTGACCATTTAAAAATTCTTTTATTAAAAAAATACTTTTATTGAGAAATCTTCACACGCACAAAATCCATTCATAGTATACAATCAATGGTTCACAATATCATCACGATCATTTTTAGAACATTTGTATCACTCCAGGAAAATAAATAAAAAGAAGAAACTAATACATCCCATACGCCTTACCCCTCCCTCTCATTGAGTATTTCAATCTACCCAATTTATTTTACCCCTTATTCCCCTATTATTTATTTATTTTTATCCTTATTTTTTATTCATCCGTCCACGTTGTGGATAAAAGGAGCATCAGACACAAGGTTTTCACAATCACACAGTCACATTGTAAAAGTTATATAGTTATATAATCATTTTCAAGAATCAAGGCTACTGGAACACAGCTCAACAGTTTCAGGTACTCCCCCCCAGCCACTCTAATATACCATAAACTAAAAAGGGATCTCTACATAATGCATAAGAATAACATCCTGGACAACCTCCGAACTTGAAATCTCTCAGCCACTGAAACTCTGTTTTGTCTCATTTCTCTCTTCCCCCTTTTGCTTAAGAAGCTTCTCTCAATCCCATGATGCTGGGTCCTGGCTCATCCCAGGAATCCTGTCCATGTTGTCAGGGAGATTTACACCCCTGGGAGTCATGTTCCCCATAGAAGGAAAGGCAGTGAGTTTACCTGCCGAGCTGGCTAAGAGAGAGAGGGGCCACATCTGAGCAACAAAAGAAGTTTTTTGGGGGTGATTCTTAGGCATAATTATAAGTAGGCTTAGTTTCCCCTTTGCAGGAATGTTTCATGGGGGCAAACCCCAAGACCAAGGGCAGCAGAGGTAGGTCGGACTGGGGCAGGTATGTGTGTGTGTGTGTGGGGGTGTGTGGGTGGGTGGGTGCACACATGGTGTGGGGCAGGAGAGTGGGGTGGGGATAGTTGGGGGGAGGTGTTGGGGCAGGAGTGCTTAGAGCATGATGGGGGGTGGATGACAGAGTTCAGGTGAGTGGGATGCGGGGGGATTTGTGGGTCGTGAGTGGGGTTGGTAAGTGTGAGGGCAGCGGGTTCGAGGAACACGGGTTGGCTTACTTCCTTGTCCCTATCTCCCTGTCCTTACACTCCTGAGGGCTCCAAGCCTCTGTTTGGATGTGGACTTACTGGGCTGTTTGCACTAGCTGGATGGTCTCTATTTCCCTGCACCTTAGTTCTTCAACTTTTGTAGCCGGGGCCTCCCTATGTGGTATAAAACATCCTCCCAGGTCACTTATACCCTGGAATCACCCTCCCAGTCACCTTCCTGTCCCTTCTTTAGCTGTTCCTTGCAGCAGGGGTATAAGGAACAGCTGCCATCTTCCGAACTTAATCTAGGAAGTTTTTGACTATTCTGAGTCTGCAAAGAGGTTTCTTCATTTTAATGAAATCATGAATGAACATTGAACTTTATTGAATTCTTTACTTTTTCCATATACAAGATGAAAATATGGCCTATCTCCTTTAATTTGCTATTGTTGAACATTAGTTGAGATTATGTTCATCTGTGAGTGAGAGAAAACCCCAAATAATAGTGGCTTAAATATAAGAGGAGTTTGTAGCTTTCTCACATCTGATTTGGGAGCAGGTTGTTGCTCTGCCCTCCTGCGAATGGTATCACCCTCATGATCCAAGAGGGCACTGCTGCCAAGACAGTCAGATTGCAGAGAGGGGAGGAGGAACAAAGGGGGCAAAGGGCTGGCCGGTGGGCTCACAGGACAGGCTCCTGGAAGGCAGTCTACTACATTTTGCTTCTATTTTATTTGGGATTTTTATAAATACATTTATAGGTGCTGCCATGGTCAGGTTCATGTGTCAACTTGGCCAGGTGGTGGTGCCTGTTTGTCTGGTTGGGCAAGTGCTGGCCTGTCTGTTGAGATGAGGACACTTCATGGACTTAAATCAGGATTACATAGGCTGCATCCACAGCTGATTGCATTTGTAATCAGCCAAGTGGAGTGTCTTCTGCAATAAGTGAGGCTTAATCTAATCACTGGAAGGCTTTTTTTTTTCATCACATAGATGTATATTCATCATCATGATCATTTCTTAGAACATTTGCATCAATTCAGAAAAAGAAATAAAAAGAAAACAGAAAAAAATCATACATACTATACCTCTTAACCCTCCCTTTCATTGATCACTAGCATTTCAATCTACTAAATTCATTTTAACATTTGTTCCCCCTATTATTTATTTATTTTTAATCCATATGTTTTACTCATTTGTCCATAAGGTAGATAAAAGAAACATCGGACACAAGGTTTTCACAATCACAGTCACATTGTGAAAGTTTATCATTATACAATCATCTTCAAGAAGCATGGCTACTGGAATACAGCTCTACATTTTCAGGCAGTTCCCTCCAGCCTCTCTGTTACACCGTAACTAAAAAGGTGATATCTATTTAATGCATAAGAATAACCTCCAGGATAACCTCTCGACTCTGTTTGGAATCTCTCAGCCATTGACACTTTATTTTGTCTCATTTCTCTTCCCCCTTTTGGTTGAGAAGGTTTTCTCAATTCCTTGGTGCCAAGTCCCAGCTCATTCTAGGATTTCTGTCCCATGTTGCCAGGAAGGTCCACGCCCCTGGGAGTCATGGCCCACCTAGAGAGGGGGAGGGCAGTGAGTTTGACTGTCGTGTTGGCTGAGAGAGAGAGGCCACATCTGAGCAACAAAAGAAGTTCTTTGGGGGTGACTCTTAGGCCTAATTTTAAGTAGGCTTAGCCTATTCTTTATGGGGTTAAGTTTCATATGAACAAACCCCAAGTTTGGGGGCTCAGCCTATTGCTTTGGTTTGTCCCCACTGCTTGTGAGAATATCAAGAATTCTCCACTTGGGGAAGTTGAATTTTTCCCCTTTCTCACCATTCCCCCAAGGGGACTTTGCAAATACTTTTATTCACTGTTCAAATCCTTCTGGGATTTATCGAGGCATCACTCTGGACAAACCTACAAAATCTCACGCCCTACATAAGGTTCCATGTACTTATGGTGTTCAATTAAGCTGTACTGGAATGCTTTTAAGGAGGATTCAGAAGAGACAGTTTCTCTTCTACTTCAGCCAGTGAGCCTCTCCTGTGGAGTTCATCCAGACCTCCATTGGAGTTATTGGCTTCACAGTCTGTCCCACAGACCCTGGACCCTTATATCCCCACGGTTGCCCAGCCAGCCTCTCCTGGGAGTTCATTGCGGACCTTCATTGGAGTTATCAGCTTGTGGCCTGCCCTACAGACCTTGAACTCTAAGTCCCCATGGTTATGTGAGACACTTTTATAAATTTTTTATCTATGGATACTTCCTGCTGATTCTGTCTCTCTAGAGAACCCTAGCAAAAACAGTGCTATCAGCTTATTATTTTCCTTTATCATATCAACTTTGATTTTGGTATTCTGGTTATACATAAAAGAAGTTGGGATTTCTTTTTTCAATGCTATCAAAGAGTTATATGAATTAGGTATTATGCATTCTTTAAAGGTTTGGCATTGTTTATCTGAAAAACTATTTTGGGAGTCTTATTGTGGGTAGATCAGAAATTTATTTTAAACAATCTCAAATTTACAGAAAAAGTTGCAAGTAGAGTACACATGACTTTTTTCTGAATGAATAATTTACTGTTTCCTAAAAACAAGGACAGTTTCTTAAATAACCACAATAGGGCCATCAAATTCAGGAAATGAAACATTTGATACATTCAAAGGATCCAGTTCAAAGGTAAATCAGAATACAGGGTCAAGGACGATATTGTCTGTATTTTACAACTTCAACTTGTGTACAAGACCAAAAAAGAAACAAATTTTTTTTGGTACAAAATTTAGATTTTTCTCTAGCACATTATCCAATTTAACTTAATTGGTCAGTTTATTTAAACAATTTAATGGAACCTAGAATTGGGAATGAGAGCTTATTATTTTCTATAGGTTAGTGTAATACCTGGAAACTTTGCAAAGTCCCCTTGAGGGATTGGGGGAAAATGTGGAACTATTAAACTTCCCTACCTGGGGAAATTCTGATAGTCTCTCAAGCTTTAGGGACACCCAATTTAATAATCCAAGCCCTTGATCTCGAGGTTTGCCCTAACGAAACTTATTTCTGCAATGGTGAAGCTAGGCCTGCATGTAATTATGTCTAAGAGTCACCCCAGAGAGACTCTTTTGTTGCTCAGATGTGGCCTTTCTCTTTCAGCCAACTCTGCAAATAAACTCACTACCCTCCCCTCTACATGGGACATGACTCCCAGGAGGGTACAATTCCCTGGCAATGTGGGACATGACTCCCAGGAAAGAGCCTAGCCCTGGGATTGAGAATGCCTTTTTGACCAAAAGGGGGAAAAGAAATGAAACAACTACTGAAAAGTAGTTGAGATTTCAAATGGAATTGAGGGGTTACTTTGGAGCTCACTCTTATGCAAGCTTTAGCCAGATGTTGAAGACTACCACGGTATGCCAAGCACCAACCAACAATATTCCTGAAAACCTTAAGGAGTGCCCTAGGCACTATCTAAGACTCTATAAATGTTTCTTATTAGTAAGTTTTTTTCAGAAACTTAAGGCCTCCAGATTTTTCCTATGGAAGATAAGCCCTGAAACCCAGAGTTACTAATCCCTGCAGGAACATCAACCAGTTTTATTCCTCTACCCCAAAGGTCAACACCCCTTTACAGCATGAAGAAGTTAAAATTGCCTTTGCCCAAGATATCCCTGGAGATTGAGAGAAAGAGCAAATGAGAGGGAGGATGTGTAACTGCGAAATTAGGTTCTAACAAAGAATTATGACTACTGACTCATTATACAGGTATGTCTTTTTAGTTTCTAGTGTTTTAGAATAGCCAGAAGGAAATAACTGAAGTTGCTGAAGTATAATCCAGTAGCCCTGAACTTTGACAATGATTGTATAACTACATTGCCAAAAAAAAGAGTCAGCACCCATATTGGTATGTATCTACTTCTGGAAGTTTTGTTCTGTACCACCGATATATAATATGTCTATCTCTGACAATACTGCACTGTATTAGTTACACTACCTCTGTTGTAAGTCTTAAAATTGGGTAGAGTGCAATACTGGTAGTCAATACAGGGAGGGTCAAGGGGTCCAGGATATTTGGGGTTTTCTTTTCTCTTTTTATTTTTTTTTCTGGAGTAAGGCAGATGTTCTAAAAATGATCATGGTGACGAATGCACAACTATGTGATGATATTGTGAACCATTGATTGTACTTTGAAAGGATTGTATGAATCCATGTGTGAATATATCTCAATAAATTTACATTAAAAAACAAAAGGATCCAGTTTAGAATCTCACACTGCATTTAGTTGTCATGTCTCTTTTCTTCTGACACGCAAATGCCTTACCAGTAAGTCTAGAATAGTTTCTACTTCTTGCTCACTAGGTCCAATCAACATGATGTCTTCAGTGTAATAGACTAGTGTGATATCTTTTGGGAGAGAGAAAATATCAAGGTCCTTGCAGACAAGATTATGACATAGGGCTGGAGAGTTGATAAACTCCAGAGGTAAGATGGTGAAGGTTTTGCTGGTTTTGCCAACTGAGTGCCAACTGTTTCTGGTGGTCCATAGTAGCAGCTATTGAGAGAAAATATATTGCCAGATCGATAGCTGCATACCAGGTACCAGGGGATATGCTGATTAGCTCAGGCAGTGATCTTGGAACACCTAAAACAGCAGCTGCAATTGGAGTCACCACCTGGTTAAGTTTATGATATGTATCCTGTCCAGTGGTGCGTCGTCTCACTGTGTTCCATTAATGGTGATGCTCACTTTTATCACTTTGATGGTGTTTTCCATGGGAAAATTACCGCATAAAGTTATTCCTTTTCCATTTGTAATGAATAATTATTTTGTGGGAGACTATATAAATATCCTGTTCCTCATCAATTCTTTCTTCCCTCCCTCTTTCCTTCCATCAGTTTAGACTCATGATTCCCTAGTTTATTCAATGAATTAAAATCTGTAACTATCATTATTTATTTTGATGCACAAATTGTTTCAGATTTGACCAGTGGGAGCCCCTTCAAGGTGAATGCTGTCTTTTTTATATGTCTCCAATATTCTCTGGACACTTCCTTACTTTCTTGTACAACAAACAGTTCCAGGCTGACCTTGCGCATTCCCTGCCCCATGCTGTAATAAGCTCTTTCCACAAGGAGCCCTAGGCCCTTTTAGAAGCCAAGAGCTGCGTGTTGGGGGTGCTCATTGCTATTGGGTGTTGCTGCTCCCAGGCCTGCTCAGTGAAGGAGTAACACACCTATCTGGAAAACCACAAATTCACACCTCTACTTCCAATTCCAATCCAACACTACAGAGTTCATTCCATTTTACTTTCTTACCATAGGTGTAACTTCCTTCCCAACCTGACTTCCTCTATCCTCACTGTATTTATTTACTCATTTGATCACATTTGGCCAATCTTCCGCCACAGCCTCCCTGTGGACACCCCATGCACCCCGCCTGTGCTCTGACACTCAGGGCTGGGTCACCACCCCTAAGTGGGCCCAGGGTCAGGCCCAGGGAAGTAGGGGTCAAGGTTTGTCTAAGTGACCCGCTCAATACTCAGTCTTGCTCGAGAAACCCTGACTTAAGAAACCGAAGTTTTTTCCTAAGAAAATATCTCTTAATTTTGCATCACTGCTGAAAAGGAAAACATTTGCTTTTACAGCAAAAAAGAGAATTTTGAGAATATTATCAAGCAAAGGAGAAAATGCAATGAAAAATCTGCAGAGAAAATATCCCTCAGGAATATGTTGTTGATCTCAATTTGAGACAATTTTTCTGAAATGCATCTTATGCTTCTGCGCCTTGACAGGTAGCGTTTACTAAGAGTGATTACACGTCCTTGATAACCATGAGTCATCATTAAGCACCATCACTGTTGCGATGCTCGTGTCCCATATTGTGAAACCAGGTGATTTCTTGTATTTGCTGTTGATGGTTGTATGTTCTTCTCTCCCACCAGCTGGCATTTCTTAGACCTGCCAGTGTGATCACCTCCAGGAGGATCTCTCCTTCCTTCTGATTTACTGCTTTGAATCTAAAAAGGTCTGAGAAACCAACTCACCAGGCCTGAGATAAAAATGTGCAAAAAAAGAAAGTCAGTGGGACAGTATTTGTTCACTCTACCCCATTCCTCCTCCGCCCAAACCACACCACCACTCTTCTTTCCATCCTCTCTTTCCCTGCTTGGAGCTGGGATCTGGACCATCCAGGAGGCCAAGATTCTGTTGACCATGGCCAGACCCCCGGCTCATGGAGTTCCCTGCTCTGGGGTCAAGGGTCTCCCCTGGCCTGTGGGTCACACTCAAGCCTCTCCTCCCCACCTGTCACTCTCCCTGCTCCCTTTCCCTTCTCACTATTTCTCTATTGACTTCCCATTCACCGTCTTTATTGCCTACATTCTAAGCCAGATTCTGTCACTGATTCGCAGGGCCTCAGTTTTCTTATCTGGATAATGGGGAGAAGGTTGACCGTGGTGGATTCCAGGGCCCTCCTGGCTCTGTGGCTCCCCCTGGCTCTTGTCTCCGGCATGCTTCCTTTTAGTTGGGCCTCTCCCTTTTCTCCTTCTCCATTTATCATCTACTCTTTCCTTTCTGTTTCTGATTCTCTTGGAGTTTCTCCCTCTCTGTCCTTTCTCTTTCATTCTATGACCATTTCCCTCTCTAATCTACTTCCTGTCTTAATTTTTTTCTTTTTCCCTGTCTCCCTTTCTCTGTTTCGTTTGCCTTTTGACTCTATAATCTCTTTCTCTGTCCTTCTCTCTGACTTTTTACCTCTTCCCTGTCTATGACAACTGTGTTCTGAATTCCATTCTCGTCATCCTATTACTACTCTACCAGTATCCACCCCCGCCCCCGCCCCAACTCCCTGCCTGACAGCGCCGTCTCAGGCTATTCCTGATACCAGTGTCTCCAGGTCCCACCTACTCCCTTGTCCCTGCCCACAGCCTCCTTCTCCTGCATGCCCCGGCCTGGGGCTGGGAGCCAGTGCCACGCAGCTCCCACCAGAGCCAGGTTCCTCCCTGTAATGGAAACACTGGCTGTGAGGCTGACTCCAGGAAACAAATTAGGCTCAGCCGGCCGCCTCTGTCTCAAAGAAGGCTGAGAAAGTCAGACATGGCACGCAGATGGTGGAAATCCTGCCGCAGCACAAACCCGGGAATGGATACTGGCTGCACAAGCCATGCCTACCCCATGAGTGCTCGTACGTAAGTGCATGCACATTGGGAGTCATCTCTCACTGGGAACTTCTGCTGCCATTCTGGCTTGCCCACAGGGTGCTTCCTCTCTTTGGAGCCTTCTCCAGCCAGCCTCCTTCGAGACTCTGGGTCTAACATTTATCAGGCACCTTCCTCCCAGTGCCAAGTGCACCTGTCACCCCACATCAGGCTCCAAGAAACAAACTCTGGGAGGCAGTCTTAACTGTCCTCTGTTTTACAGGCAAGGAGACTGAGGCTCCCAAAGTCACAGGGACCGCCAGAGCAGAATGTTCCGCCTAGCACGTCTGCCCAGCCGACACTGCCCTTTATCCACTGTGACTACCCAGTGAAGAAAATGTGACAGTGCAGGAGAATCTGCCAGAGCCCTCAGAAGCAGACCATTGACAGCTAGTTCTATTGCTGGAAAAGGCACAAGAGAAAGAAAATAAGTCAGATCTGACACCCCGGTAGATGCTCTGTTATAGTCAGATTCCTGACAAAGGCTTGGTGGCCGACGTTTTAGGGGTGAGGAGTGTCCCTTAGACTGTGGCTTGGGGGCTGGGCCACATCCCACGCAGGCTCTCCTATCTTGAAGGAAGTGAAAAAACTTGCAAAGGATGGCCTCGGATGTCAGCGAGGGACAGGAGGGCTCCCTGTCTGGAGGGGCCTGGCTGGTGGCTTTTTAGCACAGAGGACGTGACACTGGGTCAGCTGGGCTGCTGCACGTCCTAGTGTCCGCTCAGTGTTGCTCCCAGCCAGTGGTTATTTCTATAAATGTTGTGCTCTGTTTTGGGCACTAGAGCCATGGGAAATGATGTGGCAGTGCTTCGGGCCTGCAGACTCTCAGCTCCAGGCTCCTCCGGTGGCTCCCTTCCTCACCACGCTGCTGCTGGCAGTCTTCTAGATCCTTCCATCTTCTCCTTGCTCTTTGCTGCTGGGTCTTTGTAGGTCTCAGCCGGCCTGCCCTGGGTTACCTCTCCCCTGTTCGATCATCTTGCTGGAGGTTGGGATGAGGAAGCAGCAGGCAGGCTGAGCAGCCTGTAGGTGCAGTGAGAGGGGAGGGGCCCAGATTCCCAGGGCTTTGGAGTCCCCATCCCAAAGCCAGTTGTCCCTGCCCCATGTTGTGCCTCCACCTCCACCTGGTTGCAATCTCTGCCTCCCCTGAGGGGTTGCAGCAGGGCCCTGGATTAGTCACCCTTGTTTCCCAGCACCAACCACAGAGCCGGCACAGGGTAGGGGGTCAGAAAACATTGAACCTACGGATAAATGAAAGCTTGAACCCCCACAGGCTGGCCCAATGAACAGAAGGCACCCAGAGGAGCTGTGACAGGGATGAATGCAAAGATCCTACCTTTGGAACCAACACATGAAGAGCTAGAGGCCAGGACAGGGAGCTGGGTCCATGGGCTGCTGGTGGAAGCCACAGACCCCACATGTCAGAGGCTGTCAGACCACCCAGAGTAGGTAGCACAGGGGGCTGCTGACAAACTAAAGTAGCTCAGGCTGCAGCCACAGCTGGAGCCACAGCTGGAGCCGGGGTAGACCAGGGAGGGAGGTTATGGACCCACTCAGCTCTACATTGGCCTGTAGCACCTTGACCAGGTCTGGATAATGCCTTATGAGAAGAAGCAGAGCAAACCAAGATCCTCACCCACTCACTTGGACCCCTAACCCGTTTTCTAGGGCTGCGCTGCAAGCCGCTTCTGAAGTAGGAGCTCTGCAGTGTGGACCAGATTTTGTACCTGGGTCAGGGATCATGGCTGGCTTGCTATTTGGTTTTCCCGGCCGGCCTCTCCCTCAGCTCAGCATGGCCACTTGCTCCAGGAAAACACAAGGCTGGTTTTCTCTGTTTAATTTTTGAGGCCAGATAGAACTGGGCTCAGTCCCTTATTCTGAAGGAACTCAAGCCGGGTCCAGTCCCTGAGATAAATCCCGAGCAGGGATCAAAAGTGACAGCAACACATGAAATAAACGCCAGGGGGAAAATACCTGCTTAAGGTGGCAAGTTTGCAGCCTGCCGCCGGGGGAGGTGCCAGGCAAGTGCCTCATTAAAATGTTGATTTCCCACATTACCGGGTTGCACCTGGCACTCCTGGTCCAGCTGTGAAGTGTGTATTTCGTCCCCATCCCAAGTGACGGGTGCTCAGCTACCTCCACCCTCCCGGAATCTTCCCCAGCCTCAGAGGAGCTTCTCCTCCAAAACGTCTGCCCAAGACTAGAGCTGTCTCCATTCCCCCAAGAATCATTTTTGTTCTTGTTGAACTTTCTCTCTTCTTATAGAAATCTCATGAGGCTCCTCAGAGACTGTTTTTATTTCCTGCTTGTACTTGCTGGGTGGCCTCTGGCAAGTCACATAAATCTCGCAGCGCTTCCAGTTCCTCACTGTAAGTGTTGGGGGCCTCCAAAGTACCAAGCGTTCCCTAAAGTGCCTCTCGGCTCATCCCCATGACGGCCTCAGAAGGTACGCTCATGTTCCAAAAGGGAAAGGGGCTCTGCAGTGTGAAGTTCTCTCACCTCTCACTGAGGTCTCCCCCTTATAGGAGGTGGGCCCTGGGCTTGTCCCTCCCATGAGCTCTGACCTGGTCCCCTGTCTTATAAGCCTTTTGCCTGCTAGAGCTGCCAATGAGCTTCTGGTCCGGCCCAGTTTTGGCTCTTGGTGGACCATCTGGCCGGCAGGAGGCTGAGCCTTTTATTTTTTGACCAAAAAACACTCTGGTCTACGTCAATTATTGGAGTGTTGGTGCCCTCTGCTGGATAAAGGTTAAAATACCACCCTGAGTCTATGCAGGCACGTTACTTTTTTCTTTTTTTTTTTTTTAATTTGCATATGGGCAGGAGGCACCAGAGATCCAACTCCAGACCTCCAGCACTGCAGGTCGGAGCTCTGCCTGCTGAGCCACGGCAGCCACCCAGCATGTTACTTTTTTAAAAAGAGCATTTATTTATTCATCCGTCCCTCTATCCATTCATCCATTCATCTATCCACCTACTTAACTTCCCACTGATCCATCCATCTGCCCTTCACCTGCCCATCCATCCATCTATCCATCTATCCAATTCCATCCCAGTTTCACTGGGCCTGCGGGGTGCTGGGCACACCGGGTATCCTGCAGGCCTCACCCTCAGTTCCTTGACCTCTCATTGCACAGACTCTCCAGCTCCTGTCTGTGCCAGGCCCTGCCCATACCTCAGAGACACAGAAAAGGAAACAAGGAAGGCCCGTGCCCATGTGTCACTTTCCTGTTTGCAAAACATTATATCCTTTCCCTACAATTTAAATATTGAGGAAACTGAGGCCCAGAAAGATAGGCAGCAAGATGCAATAGAAGGAGACTCAGGAAGTAGAGAGACTGGTTTCAAATCAGGCCTCTGCTATTTACTAATTCCGCCACCTTGGACAAGTTCCTTAAGCTTTCTGAGCCTCAGGTCCTCACTTGTACAGTTAACTGATTCAGCATGTCCTTATGGCGCATACACCAGGAGCCAGGGGTGGCTCTGGGGATTAACAATGAACAGGACAAGAAAGGCCCCTACTCCTCCGGGCTTGATGCTGCAGAGGAAATGATGAGACATAAATGAGACGGGAATACCATAGTGCTGTATAAGAGCCCCTGTCATTATTATCATCTACACGAGGAATGAAAGGGTTTGGAGATATTTTCCTGAGAAAATAAACATGGACAGAGTTGCGAAGTGAGGCTGTGTCCATTAACCCAGTGATGGAGGGCCAGATGCGGCCATCCCAGGCCATTCCCCTGCCCTCCACCTGCCTCCGCTGTGAAGCCCAGTGGGGCTTTCCCAGGACTGCAGATTCAGGGAGCGGTCGGGCGCTCGCCGCGAAGCCGTGCGTTCCTGATGTCCGCGTTGCAGTGTGGCCCTCCCTGCGGTCAGCTCATCAGGGGAGTTCTCAGGTGTGAGCGTGCTCTGTGCTTTGTGAAGTTTGGTGCAAACGCACCGGAAGAGAGAGCCCAGGCTTTAGGTTCAGGTAATGGGGTTCAAATACTGGTTTTCCAACTTGCCAGCTCTGTAAGATCTTGTATGAGTTTCCGAAATTTGGTTTCAAAATTGGTAAAAATAATCCCTACCTTCTAAGCTTGTGTTCTGGTTTGCTAGCTGCCGGAATGCAACACACCAGAGACGGATTGGCTTTTAATAAAAGGGGATTTATTTTGTTGGTTCTTCAGAGGAAAGGCAGCTAACTTTCCACTGAGGTTCTTTCTTACGTGGAAGGCACAGGATGGTCTCTGCTGGTCTTCTCTCCAGGCCCCTGGGTTCCAACAACTTTCCCCGGGGTG
>PVIY010057614.1:0-12805 GCA_004026745.1 Myrmecophaga tridactyla
GAAGACAAAAATAGATTTTCCTTGTCAAAAGTATGCAGCAGTTTTGAGAACTTTGGCTTCCTCGTTTGGTACCTTTAGAACCAAGATTCACTAAGCACCATCAGTTAGGCTATTAAAACGCATTTTCTGTACCTGAATTTCTTCCTCTTCTTCTAATATCATAATAATGGCTTTTTGAAGGCAAAGAGAATACAAGGTGTTCTTTATACTTATATTGCATTGAAACACGATTCAAGGGAATGCGGCCTTCCCACCCCCGTAATGCACAGATCTAATATATACCCTGATATCCACAACTTCCAGTCACCCCCTTGGCATTTCCTAAGTCCAGGAATATTCAAGTTGGATTTAGAGTTGAAATGAATAGAAGATGCAGTCACAGACCTCATCTGTTCTTGGATTTGCGTCCTTTGGTTTCCTCATTCCTCCTGATTATCCATTCACAAGTTGACTTCGCTGGGAACTTGGCCATGACTGTAGTGCTTTCCAGCTGGGTTCACCCCCTCACCAGGAAGACAGTGTGAAAGGTAGAAAATACTGAACTCTGTTCTGGCAACGCGGTCATCTCCACTGTTTGGGCTTTAAAAGTGCCTCTTCACGTGTAAGGCGAGGTGGTCCAACCTGGAGAAAGCCCGGTTGCACTTCTGGCACTGGAAGGGGTGGTGGCCTGTGAGCTTCCGATAGTGCCTTGTCAGTTCGTCCGAGCGGGCGAATTTCCACCCACAGCCGTCCCAGTCACAGTGATAGGGCTTCTCACCTGTATGGGTACGCAGGTGTGCCTTGAGATGAGAGCTCTTTGTGTAGGTTTTGCTGCAGCTCGCATAATCACAAGTGTGAGTGGCGGTCCTTTTCCGGGGCCACAACCTTTTCCCCCTCTTTGGCTTGGGCTCCTCTGGCATACAGGAACCCGGTGGCATGAGCTCTTGGTAATGGAGCGGTAGGACCTGTGGCTGCAACTGCTCCAGCAGGAAAGGTGGGTAGTTGGCCCCGGGGTGAGGATGGAAGCCCCGGGGGGAGCGGCAGGGCAGGGTGGCAGTCCCTGCTACTTAGCAGTTCCTCAGCACCCAGGGTCAGGGTAGTCCTGCTGGGGAGCTGCTGCCCCAAAGGGAATTCATGCGGGGGTGGCCGGTGGCCGTTGCTCAGCGGGGGTCCAGTGCCCAAGTGGGCCTCCAGGTAGGCCCTGTTTTTTAATAAGCATTTTTTGAAGGAGACCATACAATAATTTTTCATTTGTTTCTGGCTTATTTTGCTTCACCAGATGTCCCACAGGTTCATTTACATCGTTGCATGCCCCACGACTTCATTCCTTTTTGTTGCAGCACAGTATTTAATCCTATGTATACACCATCATTTGCCAATGTACTTCTCAGTCCATCCTTCAGCCACCTGCATTCATTAGGCATCATGTATAATGCCCAAAGTCCACAGTCCATCAATACTGTAAATTTTAGATAATTTCACTGTTCCCAAGAGGAAGGTAACTAATAAAAACATTCTCACAAAATAGGAAATCTAAACTGCTCCTTAAATCTTATCCCTCCTCCTGTTATATACCCTTGCTGTTGCTGTGGTATTGCTGATGTTTTCCTGTTAAACATAGCCCATAGCATGCAATAGTAGTTTTCCCCTGTATCCTGGACTTAAACACTCTTCATACATGAATCACACCTTTGAAGTAATTCTTGCAAGAACTTATTTATAGTTATAGTATTAATTAGTGGGACACATATACAATGCCTTTCAATCTTGTTCACCTTCAATATGGTAATATTACTTATAGACCTGCTAGAAAACTGCCTTTACTTCTATCTATTCCCTTACATTTGAGTTCAACCTCATCAACTAACCGTTCACCCATCTCTAGCTTCTATGTATCTCTAAGTTCCCTGTATTCTATATTATAAACTTCTGATTTTACCTTTACCATGGTCATAAAAGTGAAGTCCTACAGTATCTATTCTTTTGTGTCTGGCTTATTTCACTCAGCATTATATCCTCAAGGCTCATCCATCTTGTTATGTGCCTCAGGACATCATTTCTTCTTATTGCTGCATAATATTCCATCATATATATATACCACATTTTGTTAATTCACTCTCATGTTGATGGGCATTTGAATTGTTTCCATCTTTTGGCGATTGTGAATAATGCTGCTATGAACATCAGTGTGCAGATGTCTGTGTCACTGCTTTCAGCTCTTCTGGGTGTATACCAAGTAGTGCTATTGCTGGGTCGTAGGGCAACTTGACATTTAATTTCCTAAGGAACTGCCAAACTGTTTTCCATAGTGGTTGCACCATTATACATTCCCACTAGCAGTGCATGTGTTTCAATTTCTTCACATCCTCTCCAGCATTTATAGTTTCCTGTTTGTTTAATAGCAGCCATTCTTATAGATGTGAAGTGGTATCTCATTGTACTCTTGATCTGCATTTTCCTTATAGCTCATGAAAATGAGCATCTCTTCATGTGCTTTTGAGCCTGTATTTGCGCTTCAGAAAAGTGCCTGTTCATATCTTTAGCCCATTTTATAATTTGATTCTTTGTTGAATTGTGTGATTTCTTTGTATATACAGGAAATCAAACCTTGGTCAGATATGTGATTTCCAAATATTTTCTCCCATTGAGTTGACTGCCTCTTCATCTTTTTGACAAAGTCTTTTGAGGTGCAGAAGCATTTGATTTTTAAGAGTTCCCATTTATCTATTTTTTCCTTTTGTTGCTTGTGCTTTGGGTGTAAAGTTTAGGAAGCTACCTCTTATTACTAGGTCTTGAAGATGTTTCCCTACATTTTATTCTAGAAGTTTTATGGTTCTAGTTCTTATATTTAGGTGTTTGATCTACTTTGAGTTAATATTTTTTTAGGGTATAAGGCAGGGGTTCTCTTTTATTCTTTTGGCTATTGATATCCTGTTCTCCCATGCCCATTTATTGAAAGACTATTTTGCCCAGTTCAGTGAATTTGGAGACCTTGTCAGAAATCACTGACAATAGATTTGGTGTCTATCTCCATACTCTCAATTCGATTCCATTGGTCAATACTTCTATCTTTGCGCCAGCATCATGCTGTTTGACCACTGTGTCTTTATAATAGGTTTTAAAGTCAAGGAGTGATAATCTTCCCACTTTGTTCTTCTTTTTTAGGATGCTTTTAGCTATTTGGGGTCTCTTTCCCTTAGAGATAAATTTGATAACTAGCTTTTCCAAGTCTTCAAAGTAGGCTGTTGAAATTTTTTTGGTACTGCATTGAATCTATAGATCAGTTTGGGTAGAATTAACATCTTAACTATATTTACCCATTCTGTCCATGAGCAGGGAATATCTTTCTACCTATTTAGAACTCCTTTGATTTCTCTTAGCAATAGTTTTCTGTGTACAAGTCCTTTAGGTCCCCAGTTAAGTTCATTCCTAAGTACTTGATTCTTTTAGTTGCTGTTTTGAATGGAATTTTTTCCTTAACTGCCTCCTCAATTAGGTCATTGCTTCTGTATAGAAACATTACTGGTTTTTGCACATTAATTTTGTATCCCACCCCCATGCTGAATTTATTAGCTCAAGTAATGTTGCTGTAGATTTCTCAGGATTTTCCAAGTGTAGTATCATGTCATCTGCAAATAATTAAAGTTTTACTTCTTTCTTTCCAATTTGGATGCCCTTTATTTCTTTGTCCTGCCTGATTGCTCTAGCCAGAACTTCTAGCACAATGTTGAATAATAGTGGTGATAGTGGGCATCTGTGTTTCATTCCTGATCTTAGGGGGAAAGCTTTCAGTCTGTCTCCATTGAGTAGAATGCTGGTTATTGATTTTTCGTATATGCCCTTTATCATATTGAGGAAGTTACCCTTGATTCCTATCTTTTGAAATGTTTTCATCAGAAAAGAATTTGGATTTTGTCAAATGCTTTTTCAGCCTCAATCAAGATGATCATGTGATTTTTTTCCCTTTTTGATTTGTTAATAGGCTGTATTACATTAATTGATTTTCTTGTGTTGAACCATCCTTGCATTTTTGATATAAAGCCCACTGGGTCATGGTGTATAATTCTTTTAATGTGTTGTTGGATTAAATTTACTAGTATTTTGTTGCGAAGTTTTGCATCTGTTTTCTTTAGGGAGATTGGCCTGTAGTTTTCCTTTCTTATAGCGTCTTTACCCAGTTTTGCTATTAAAATGATATAACTCCATAAAATGAGTTAGGTAGTGTTCCTTTTCCCTCAATTTTTTGGAAAAGTTTAAGCAGGGTTGGTATTAATTCTTTTTGGAATGTTTGATAAAATTCTGTTGTGAAGCCATCTGGCCCTGGGCTTTTCTTTGTAGGAAGATTTTTGATGACTGATTGACTCTTTTTCCTTGTGATTGGTTTGTTGAGATTGTCTATTTTTTTCCTGAGTCAATGTAGCTTATCTGTTTGTTTCCAGGAATTTGTCCATTTCATCTAAGTTGTCTAGTTTTTTGGCATATAGTTGTTCATAGTATCGTCTTAATGATTTATTTTATTTCTTCAGGGCCTGTGTAACACACCCCTTCTCATTTCTGATTTTGTTTATTTGCATTCTCTATTTTTTTTCTTTGTCAGTCTTGGCTAGTGACCCATCGAAAACATTTTTTTTTATTTGTATATTTTATCACCGTCATTGGTGATTCCTAAATTATACCATCTTAGTCTTTATCCTTTGTCTTTCCTTCTGGTTGGTTTCATACTTGCTCCCAGCCCTTTTTCCTCAGTCATATGTTCAGTTTCATTTAGTGTGCTTAGATTATTGTGCTATAATCAGGTAGTATTGTGCTATCCATTCCTGAATTTTTACAAGCAGCCCTTATGCATAATCTGTATTCCTTCAGCACCATTTGCCCAATCTCTACCTTATTTCTATCTGCTCATAACCTGTCTTCTTATCTTCAGTTCTCCAAGTTCAATCATTAATGTTCATATTAGTGAGACCATACAGTATTTGTCCTTTTGTTTCTGGCTAATTTCACTCAGCATAATGTCCTCATGTTTCATGCACGTGGTTATATACTTCATGACTTTCTGTCTTCCAGCTGTGCAATATTCCATCATATGTGTATACCACAGTTTGTTTGGGCACTCATCTCTTGATGGACATTTGGGCTGTTTCCATCTCTTGGCAGTTTTAAATATTGCTGCTGTAAACATTGGTGTGCAAATGTCCATATGTGCCCTTGCCTTCAGTCCCTCTGAATATGTACCTAGTAATGGAATTGCTGGATCAGATGGCAATTCTATACATAGCTTCCTGAGAAACTGCTATACTGCCTTCCGTAGTGGTTTTACCATTTTACGTGCCCACCAACAGTGAATAAGTGTGCTTCTTTCTCCATGTCCTCTCCAGCACTTGCCTTTTTTTTTTTTTTTGATAATGGCCATTCTGGTGAGTATGAGATGATATCTCATTGTGATTTTGATCTGCATTTTCTTAATATCCAGGGAAGTTGAGCATCTTTTCATGTGCCTTTTAGCCATTTGCATTTCTTCTTCTAGAAAGTGTCTGTTCATGTGATTTGCCCATTTTATAATTGGGTTATCTTTTTTGTTATTGAGTTGTAGAATCTCTTTATATATTTTGGATATTAAACTCTCATCTGATATATGGTTTCTAAATATTGCCTCCCATTGCATATGCTGCCTTTTTCCTTCGTTGACAAATTTGTTGGACTCACAAAAGGGTTTAATTTTGAGGAGATCTTATTTTTCTGTTTCTTTTTTCATTGCTTGTGCTTTCTGTGCAAGGTGTAGGAAATGACCTCGTATCACAGGATGTGTAAGATATTTCCCTTTATTTTTATCCAAAATTTTTATGGTCTTAACTCTAATGTTTAGGTAATTTTGAATTGATTTTTTTATATGGTGTGTGATATGGATTATCGATCATTATTTTGCATATCTGTAGTCAGTTCTCCTGACAGCATTTATTGAAGAGGCTCCTGTACACAGAGTTGGCTTGACTGCCTTGTCAAAGATCAATTGTCTATAGATGAGGGGGTCTATTTCTGAACACTGAATTATGTTCCTTGGCCAGTGTATCTGTCTTTATGCCAGCACCATGCTTTTTTGACCACTATAACTTTGTAATGTACTTTAAGATCAGGTAGTGTGAGACCTCCCACTTCGTTTTTCTTTCTTAAGATATTTTTTAGCTATTTGGGGCATCCTGCCCTTCCAAATAAATTTGATTCTTGTTTTTTTCTGTGTCTGCAAAGTAAGTTGTTGGGATTTTAATTGGTATTGCATTGAATCTGTAATTTAATTTGGATAGTATTGACATCTTAACTATACTTAGTCTTCTAATCCATGAAAACTAAACTATCTTTAGTCTTCTAATGCCCTTCCATTTATTAGGTCCTCCATGATTTCTTTTAGCAATTTCTTATAGTTTTCTGTGTATCAGTCTTTTGTACCCTTTGTTAAATTTATTCCTAAATATTTCATTGCTTTGGTTGCTATTGTAAATGGAATTTTTTTCTTGATTTCCTCCTCATATTGCTCATTACTATTATATAAAAACACTAAGGATATTTGAATGTTGATCTTGTACCCTCCCACTTTGTTGTACTCATTTATTAGCCCCAATAGCTTTGCTGTAGATTTTTCAGGATTTTCAACAAATTGTATCATATCATCTGCAAACAGTGAGAGTTTTACTTCTTCCTTTCTAGTTTGGATGCGTTTTGTTTCTTTTTCTTGTCTAATTGCTCTGGCTAGACTTCCAGCCCAATATTGAATAACAGTAGTGACAGCGGCCATCTTGTCCATGATCTTAGAGGGAAAGCTTTCAGTCTTTCCCCTTTGAAGATTATTTTAGCTGTGGATTTTTCATATATTCCTTTTTTTTTTATACTGTGCAATTTTATTTGGGTCAAATTCTTAGTACAGAGGAACAATTAAAAAAATTAAAAGGTGAATATTTCCCCCACTCATCTGGAGGTGGTTTAGTGGCACATACAAAAAAATAACATTATTGGCAGTAGACTGCATCCTCAAGTTTTCCTTCATGGCTATCACTCAGCTGATCAGAGCATGAACCCTCCCTCTGGGAGCTAAAATTACAACTGGCCAGATCACAAAATGTTTGCATTCTATTTTGTAAACTATTTCATTAAGGAAAAGGTGCATGGACAAAAGTATCATTAAAAACTGCTTTTCCATAGAACTCTGAAGCTTCAAAAGATGTTTCCGTTTTAATGTGATAATAAGCTTTTGTTTTGTTTTGTTTTACAGAGAAAAGCCCTCAGGATAGCTAGCAAGGATACACAGTTAGGCCCTATTGTTTCATTTGTCAATTTTGTTTTAAAGAACTATGAGATTCTCAATAAGAAATAGGGAGAAAGATCAGCATAAAGTAAATAAAATAATGAGCACAATGCCTCCATTTAGTAACTTTTATAAGGCTTTCTCAAATAAGGCTATTTGTTATGCTGTGCTCCTGCCTATGTTGAAATGAAATAACATTTTTGCTAGATACAGCTTATAGAGAAGACCATTTATAATGAGTATTGTTTCAGAAGGGTTAAAATGAAAATTTTTAGTAGTAAGAGTGTACCTAAGTGCATCCTTTTAAATGACTAACATAGTCTGAATAATCTGATGATATTTATCAAAACATAGCATAACTTTTCAAGTATCTTTCTGAAGACATCAAGTTGAACACTTTAATTTTTTAAAGAAAAATACAGCACATTCAATTAAGATAGTTGTGGAGTATCCTACCATTATCAACTAGCTGCTCATGTGAAACAAAACATCGAATCTCACCTAACTCTAAACTTCTGTGAATATAAGTAAATGGCTGTGATGGGGGGAGGGATGACTATCACCTTAAAACCAATCAGGAAGTGATTCAGATCACTAGTCACCTAACAAATTGGCTGTCAAACCCTTTCCAAAGGTAAAGGTATGACCGTCAGGACAGGTACTTCACAAAAAGTGGTGATAAAAGATAAAGGAGAATAATTCTTAATATGGGAAGAGGAAGAGTGCTGCTAAAAGAAAATGAAAAAAAGAAAAAAAGCAAAGTAGCTTTCATCATTATGATGCCTCCCCAAAAGAAAAATCTTTTCTTAACATAAGAGTGTTAAAGAGAGCAGCTACCTTAAAGACGTCAATGTAAGGAAGCATGCAACATTAACAGCAGGAGGAGGAAGGAAAGGGGGGCAGTGGAAATGTCTTGTTGACTTCCTAAGAACACAGTAAGAAGTATCAAGCCCTTGCGCAGTCCTAACCCTAAGATGCTAGGAACAGCATGTAATTCTGAGGGAGACAGAAAAATACTGAACACAACATCTTGAATGATACATTTATTCCAAACACAGTAGGCCGGATCTCTTAGGTCTAGATTTTGACACGTTGGCACGATTTGTGCTTCTTGTTTATTACCTTGGCCATATGGTCAAAAAATAAGACGAAAGTGTATTTTCAGTCATATCGCCATGGAATTTCAAATATTAATATGAAAAAAAATTCAGCCTTTTTCTTTTTTCAAGGAAAAAGAGGAGTGGACACACAAGTTAAAAAGTAGGACTTCAGGAGAAAAACCTCCCAGTAAATTCCCTCTTTCTTGATGAAATGATTGCTTACTGGCCAGCAGATTTTAGACTTGGATTAATAGCATGTAGCAAGATTTCTGCATTCATTTGGAACTCCTAGTACTGACCTGTAATAGTTTATAAAAAGATAAATGGGGGGGATACTTGTGATAAAATAGGAAATACAATCCTCACAAACCATTAATAGCATGCAGTCTATGAAATACTGCATACATTAAAAGTCTCCAATGACTGTAGGCCTGGCCCATCATCATTACATGGTATCTGTTCTAGTTTGCTAGCTGCCAGAATGCAATATACCAGAAACGGAATGGCTTTTTAAAAGGAGAATTTAATAAGTTAAATTCTACAGTTTATAGTTCTAAGGCCATGAAAGTGTCCCCATTAAAGCAAGTCTGTAGAAATATCCAATCTAAGGCATCCAGGGAAAGATACCTTGATTCAGGAAGGCCAATGAAGTTCAGGGTTTCTTGAAGCTAGCAGATGCCATGGAAAACATGGAGAACATGGCATTTGCTAGCTTCCTTTTCAGGCTTGTTCTTTCATGCAGCTTCCTCAGGGGTGTTCTCCTTCTTCATCTCCAGAAGTCGCTGGATGGTAGGACTCTCTGCTTCGTGATTCTGTGATGTTCTCTGCTCTCTCAGAATCGCCAAAGGTTGCTGGCCAGTGGAGTCTGTGGTTTCTCAGCCTCGTGGCTCTGCTGTGACTTTCTTGTCGTTCTCAAAAGACATTCTCTCCAAAAAATATCTCCTCTTTTATAGGATCCCCGTAAACTAATCAAGACCCACCTGGAATGAGCGGAGACAGGGCTCCACCTAATCAAGTTAAATACCCGCACGTAATTGAGTCATGAGAGAATCTAATTAAAGCTTCCAACATACAGTGCTGAATAGGGATTAGAAGAAATGACTGTCTTTGCAAAATGGGATTAGGATTAAGACATGGCTTTTCTAGGGTACATAAATCCTTTAAAACCAGCACGGTATCCTTCCAAGATACTCTGTAGAATTCAAAACTGTACAAAAATTGAAAAGGTACTGAAAACCCAACAGGGACTGTTTTTAAAACAAAAATCACACATGTTAGTACTAAATAATATAGAAGAACACCCATAGATTCCCCCTGCTGCAGACCTGCCATATAAAGAACATCACCATGTCTTCTGCACTTCCCAATGCAACATGGATCCAACAAGCAAGTTCCCTTCCTTCTGACCCCACCAAAGGTCTGCTTCTTGCACAGGGGTCTTCTCAGCTTCTGTAGCTGTGAGCTGTAAGAACTATTTGTTGGATTTTAAAATACCCTTTCCATTATTACTAATTCACTAAACTCTCTCAGCAAAAATTAAGTAAGTAATGGGAACATCACATCTCAAAAATGTTTTCCTAGTTATACACCCAGTACTAAGAAGAGGTTAACCTATCCAAGTATAGTCTAGGTTGGGTCTAAAAAAGAGCTAAAGACTCAAAGGATACTGAGGACCATTACTTTTAAGAAAAACTGTGAATAGGTTGCATGAAATCGCATATATATCGGAGGCAAGTTAATGAAAGCTAAATCCAAGTCTTGGAAAAATTTAAAAGCAAAGTTGCTAAGTTGCAATGTATAGGGAAAAACTGTAAAAAAAATGTCTTGATAAAGGAATACACTTAGCTGGGTGTCATTTAAATGTGTGATGAAATTTTGTGCTCATACAGCAGATTAACAAGTGGAGTATAAACTTCTGACTGAACCATCTGGATCTAATACACTACTATACTTGTCCATCTTTCAGTCGAATTCCTCTGTCATTTGCAGTAT
Source organism: Myrmecophaga tridactyla (assembly GCA_004026745.1). Lineage (NCBI taxonomy): Eukaryota > Metazoa > Chordata > Mammalia > Pilosa > Myrmecophagidae > Myrmecophaga > Myrmecophaga tridactyla. Next base: position 10,366 of record PVIY010057614.1, read on the forward strand.
ATCACGTTCAAGACCTACATTTGAAATATTAGAAGTTATTGCCTTTGTTCTTTCACCCAGCACAGGGAGATTACCTAGCAGTGCTCTATTCTGGCCAAGTCACAGAGACTGGGAAGTATCCATGTTAATACCTAGCCATGAGCTGGCTTATGAGGTCATCACAGTGTTCACTTACTGAGTATTCCAAGCCCTCCAAGCCCTGCTTTTCTCAGTATTTTTCATATACTGACAACAGAAGTGAAGATTAATGGCATATGCCCTGTGCTGGTTTGAAAGGATGTATGTCCCCTAGAAAAGCCATGTTTTAATCTAAATCCCATTTCATAAAGGCAGAATAATCCCTATTCAATACTGTATGTTTGAAACTGTAATCAGATCATCTCCCTGGAAATGGATTTAATCAAGAGTGCTTGTTAAACTGGATTAGGTGATGACATGTCTCTACCCATTTGGATGGGTCTTGATAAGTTTCTGGAGTCCTATAAAAGAGGAAACATTTTGGAAAATGAAGGAGAGATTCAGAGAGAGCAGAGCAGAATGACATAGCCATGAGAAGCAGAGTCCACCAGCCAGCGACCTTTGGAGATGAAGAAGGAAAATGCCTCCTGGGGAGCATCACGAAACATGAAGCCAGGAGAAGAAGCTAGCAGATGACACCGTGTTTACCATGTGCCCTTCCAGATGAGAGAGGAACCCTGACCATGCTCACCATGTGCCTTTCCAGATGAGAGGGAAACTCTGTGTTCGCCATGTGCCTTCTCACTTGAGAAAAACCCTGAACTTCTTTGGCCTTCTTGAACGAAGGTATCTTTCCCTGGATGCATTTGATTGGACATTTCTATAGACTTGTTGTAATTGGGACATTTTCTCGACCTTAGAACTGTAAACTATTAAGTCATTAAATTCCTCTTTTTAAAAGCCATTCCATTTCTGGTATATTGCATTCCGGCAGCTAGCAAACTAGAACATGACCTATAAACTCCATTAAGTTTGAAACTATAATTGTGCAGATGAAAAAAACAAAACTTTGTTATTGTTGATTTCAAAGTTATGTTAATTTTTATCTATGTGATCAGGTAAGTTTTGGCCTATTAATCTTATCCTACTATTATATTCTTTGTCTGAGATATAAGGTTCAAACTTTTACAAAGGGCAGCCACTTCAGAGGCCAGTCACACAGAAATCGGGAGAGTATTTACCTCTTCTAGAGCTACAGTAATAAAGAAGTCAGCAGCTGGTTAACACTGGTCATTTAATGGCATTCAGAGAATACGACAGCAAATCTTTTATTCCTGGTGACTGTCAAGAAACCTGAAAATAACTGCTGTTCTTTCCCCCAAAAGAATAAGGTTTTTCTAGTGAAAAAAGTAAATATTTGGTCTGACCTCCAAGAACCTACCCATCAAAATAGCACCTAAGGCAGGAGTTTAGGATGCCTTTGAGTGGAACATTTCTACAGTTCAATCTCTCCAGAACCTTAGTTGCCTTCATGTCTAGCTTTGCACCCTCACCTCAGCATATGAACCAGCTTACCACACTTCACACATCTGGGTAAATTGGCTATTAGCAGCAACGTAGTCTCCTGCAACAGCAGATTAAAGTCAGACTTGGGCACTTGTAACTACCCTTGGAATGTTTGGAGACTCAGATTTCATCATCCTGATAATCTGAAAACTGAGAAGCATTAAGGGATACAAGTCAGTTCAGCCTTAACTCGTTTGGGGCACTCCAGTGCCGAGAGGATGCATAATTTACTGTGATAAAGGGAAAGTAAACCACCTGAAATAATTATAAAAATGGTTAAATAAGGTATTTAAATATTGGTTCCTTCTTTTTCATACTAGTGGGAAAAAGTATGGGATGTAAAGTTACCCACTGGGCCTTGAGGTTAATCCTTTAGCACAGGCATTGAAGATCATTTAATGCCACAGATTCTGCAGGAGGGGAAATCCTAAGGGTGTACAGAAGTCCTGAGAAAAATCCCAGATTATTTTCTGAATCAATATGATTTATTTTTAACTTCTTAGTTAGGTTGTTATATCTTTGAAATACTTAGAAATGGTCACTTATTTTGATCCATAGTGCAAATTGTGGTAGAAAGATCCATTTGTTCATACTTGGTTTGTTTGTTTGTTTGTTTTTTTTAATACTGAGGGATAATAAAAAATATATAAGTAGTTTTTTTATTAATTAAAAAAAATTAACAACAAACAAAACATTAAGATATTCCATTCTACATATACAATCAGTAATTCTTAATATCTTCACATAGTTGCATATTCATCATTTCTTAGAACATTTGCATCGATTTAGAAAAAGAAATAAAAAGACAACAGAAAAAGAAATAAAACGATAACGGAGAAAAAAAGATTGTACATACTATATCCCTTACCCCTCACTTTCATTTACCACTAGCATTTCAAACTAAATTTATTTTAAC
>PVIY010057615.1:0-12805 GCA_004026745.1 Myrmecophaga tridactyla
TCCCTCCAGCCTCTCTGCTACATCTTGAGCAACAAGGTGATATCTACTTAATGCATAAGAATAACCTCCAGGATAACCTCTCGACTCTGTTTGGAATCTCTCTGCCATTGACACTTAGTCTCATTTCACTCTTCCCCCTTTGGTCAAGAAGGTTCTCTCAATCCCTTGATGTTAATTCTCAGCTCATTCTAGGGTTTTTCTCAGTCCCTTGATGCTGAGTCTCAGCTCATTCCAGGATCTCTGTCCCATGTTGCCAGGAAGGTACACATCCCTGGGAGTCATGTCCCACGCAGAGGCCCCCCCCCCTTTTTTTAACTTATCTGAGGGACTAGCTTTTAAAAATCACCCTGGCTACAGTGTGAAGGATTGATTGGAAAAGAAGCAACGCTGGAGCAGGATGACCCTTTAGGATCCTATTGATGGAGGGCAGGTTAATGATGATGTTGGCCTGAGTTGGGGATAGGGGAAAGGATGGACTTGAGAGATACTTAGAATATCCATATAGATTGTAGAACCAATGGGATTTGGTAGTGGATTGAATTAAAATTGGAAGGTGAGGCAGAACAAAGTGCTGAAGTTAATGAACTTTGCTTTTTCTCTACTACACTCTCCCATCCCATGACACCTTTCCCAGACCCACCAATGGTCCCATCTTTGGGTAGTGTTTTCATTTTCTGGCTCTAAAACAAATACCATGCACTGGATTGGCTTAACAGGAATTTATGGCTCATGGTTTTGAGGTCAGGAGAAGTATAAAATCAAGGTGTCAGTGCAGTGATGCTTTGTTCCAGAAGACTGTGGCATTCTGAGGCTGGCTGCTGGCAATCCTTTGTCCTTGGCTTTTCTGCCACATGGCAATGCACATGGCAGCCTCTCCTGGCTTTTCTCTCTGTCTGACTTTCACTCTCCTATAAAGGACTGCAGTTATTCAGATTAAAGCCCAACCTGATTCAAGAGGGCCACACCTTAATTGAAGTAACATCGTGAAGAGATTTTATTTACAATGGGTCCACACCCACTAGAATGTAGACCAAGACCAAGATCATGTCCAAACTGCAGTACACAATTCAGTCCACCACAGGGAGTTTCTGATAAACTCTTCCTAATAGGAGAAAAGGGGCTGATTGTATGAGTGCTGAGTGGTGGGAATGGTTGGAATTAGGAAAGAAAAACCTGAAGAGAACAATGCTGAGTCCAAAGGCAGGAAGCACTGAAGGAGCACTTTAGAGTAGTCAAGCAGGGAGCTGAGGGTTCTTGCATTCCCTTCTGCTCACTGGGGCAGAAAAGCCAGCCAGGGCTTCCTGCATATATGTGCTGCCTCCAATGTCCCTCTTCTCCCCATCCATTGCCTGGAGTTGGCTGTTCTTTTCTCCTTTTAACATTCTTTCTCTTAATTTACCCTCAAAGGCTGGGTCCTGAAACAGATGTGGGCCTGGACTCTGCCTGGGAAACTCTCAAGGGGACAGGTGCTCAGCCAAGAGCAAGAACTCACCTGAGGTCCCACAATTCTTGGTTAACAGGCAATGAATGGCCTTTTCCTCAAAAGAGAATCCTGATCATACCACATTCTCATGTCCCTCTGTTGGTTGTGGCAATAACGAGACAGGATAGGGTTTCCCAGGCAGTTCATGAGGCAGATCTTTTTCTGCACCCACTACAGGGCATACTTAAATTCCAGATGTCCTCCATAATCACTGCCTCATGGAGGCTGAAGGCTTATAGCCCTAGGTTGCATTATTTTCCCCCACTTTGTCCTTATCCTCTTGAGCTGTTGCCTTGGGACCTTTTCCTGCACCTCCAAACTCCCAAATTGTCAACATCCTCAACTCTCAAGCCATAAGTCTAGGAATCAGCCAACATTCCCTTCTCTTCTTCAGTCCCCACATCTAATTGAACTATAGTCCAGTTGATTTTTTTCTATGCATCACTTGAATCTACCCATTCCCTGGTACTTTGTTCCGGGTCATTCTCACCTCTTACCTATATCACTGAGCTTCCTGCCTCAAATTTCTCTCCCATAATCCTTTCTTTTCATAGTGACACCTCATGATAGCCTCCATAATACAGAACTGATTACCACCTTAAAATCTTTCCCTGGACCACCATTGCCTTCGAAATTCAAAAAGCTCAGAATTCTTTGTCATGGTTTTCACAGCCTACCCTGATCTCTTTACTGCCTACCCTTCAGTTTCTTATCTTTCTGCTAAAAAAGAATACTTATCACATATGGTGCACCTACTAAAATCCAGCCATTATCATTTTTCACCACAACCCTGTATGATAGGATCTTGAGACCTCCATTTATTAATGTGGATACTCAGGCTAAGAGATCTTGGAGAACTTTCTAGTGATGAAGCCAGGTTTCAAATCCATATCTATCTGACTCATAGGTAGTTAGCTCTACCCTGACTACCTCCATGTCAGGTGCTTACCAGAAGACTTGTTCTTTCAAACTTTCAGTTCCCTGTCCATACCCAGCCCCTGGAGTGCCCAGTCCCTGGCCCTATGTCTCCCATAATCTCCAAATGGCCAAATTACTCAGTCTTGCAAGGTCCAGATCAAACACTGCCTCCTCCATGAAGTGCTCCCTGATTCAGACTCTGGCTGGAGGCAAGCTCTCCTAAGGTCTTATGCTCCTTGTGCTCCTCCTAAGGTCTTGGTCCCTTTCTGTCTTATGATTTGCATTCACATCTTAAGAACAGAGGAGGGCAGCACAACACAAAAATTATGAGTTTGAGAGCCAGACAGACCTGGGGACAAATCCCAGCTTAACCACTTCCCTACCATGTGACATTGGATGAGTGATTTAACACCTCCCTGAGCCTCGGCTTTCTCATCTATAATATGGGAGCAACAGAATTACCTTGCAGAGTGGTTGGAAGGATTTAAAGACAATGTGTATAAAGTACCCCAGGAAGGGCTGGGCACATAATGGTCTCTCAGGAAATGGTGGCCTTATGTTTCCCTCTGTGAGCCCATGAGGGCAGGGTCCTCATCTGAGTCATTGAAGTGTCCACTGAAGGGCCCAGACTGAGGTTCTTCACAAAGTTCAGGAAATGCTGGCAGCATGCCTGAGTGGTAAAGATCTAGGCACCCAGTCCCTGAGGCCTGGACACTGCCAGGCCCACCTGTATGGGTGCCACCAATACCCACTTTCCACTGAAGGGTGATAGAGTGAGTGGGGGGAGGGAAACAGGCATTCCCAAGAGCACTGATGAGCTCTATCTCCCAGGAAACCCAGCTGCCATGGAAACTGCTACTGTCACATGTGCTCATCACTCTCGACTCCAGAGAGAATTTCTCACAATCTATTTAAGAACTAATAAAATAATGATGGTCTTGCTCACTCTCACTATCCCCCCCACCCTAGGTTTCTACCCCTCTCTCATTCTCCCCTACCCTGCCTCTCCTGCCCCCTTCCTCATTCATCCCCTCAATTCTTTCTTGTTTCCATCAGTACTTCTTTCTTTGCCCCCTTTTGGATCTGTCGCTTACTCTTTCTCTTGCATTATTTCTCTCTTCCTGTGTCTCTTCATCTGTCCCTTTGTCTCTGCTCTCCATGGCTCTGTCTCTTGGTCTCTCCTCCACAATCACAGGTGGCCATGCCCAGGGACGGGTCCCATCCTCCTGGTCCCTGGTCCATGCCAGTCCAGACCTGTCCAGCTCGCCCTGATCTGCTTGGATTGATCAGTCATCCCCTCTAGACTGCAACCTGAGTCCTGTCGGTGTCTCAATCCCCACCCACAGCCTGGTACACTGCAGGTGCTCCACCACCAGCGGGTGGGTGTGTCAGAGTGTGTAAGAACCTGTGGCCTAGTGGGAGGGGAACCACGTTGTTTCAGGCCTAGTCTGTTTTCTGTTCCTTTTTTAAAAAATCAATCCTCCCCACCTCCCACCCCCAAATTTGATCCAAAGGAAATTGCTCAACTGTGACTGTCAGGGCATTGTCATGGTTACCGGGTAGCACTTGTGGCTATGGTAACAGGAAGCTGCCTGTTGTCTCGGCAACCAGCACATTGGTAGGGGATGGAGTGGCCCCTGATTGGTGCAGAGCAGTGCATTTCCTGAAGGGAGGGGGTCAGATCATCACCTCCTTTGGCCAGATGGGCATCAGTGCTCCTTCCTCCATGAACGGGAAGGCCGCTGTTCTTTCCTCCCGGCACTCAGCTCTCTGCCCCCAAACAATAATTCCTCACATCCCACGCAACCAGCTCTTGGCAATTTACAAAGACTTTGTGCATCCCCATTACCTCATGTGATCCCCACAACACCCATGAAAGGAAGGTGAGAAGGGGATTCAGTCATTAATTCACTCAGGTGGTTGGGGGATGGGAACGTGGGGGTGTATATAGAAATAGCCTAGGAGCTCTTTTGAAATATGAAACTCCCTGCCTTTACAATCTGATATGATGCCCAGGTGATTTTGATTCACCCCTGATCAGGGAACCCCTGAATTAGAAGGTGAAATTGGTTTTGGGGGGAGGGGATGGAAGGTGGGGCAAGCTGCTTTCTGGATCTATAGGTTTTGGGTGACTGGAGGAGCAGGTTTGGGAAAAAAGATGAGTCCTGTTGTGGGTGTGTGGAGTGGAAGGTGCCAGTGGGACATTTTCATTGAGACGTCCAGCAAGCGGTGGGGTACATGGGTCTGAAGCTCAGGAGAGGGGGATAGGCTGAAGATGCAAAGCTCTGAGCAATCCCTCTGTGGATAGTAACTGAGTCCGTGGGTGTGGATGTGACTCGCCAGGTAGAATGGAAAGAGTGAGGTGAGTGAGGGCTGTGGATTGCACCCTAAAGAACTCCTGCACCCTCAGGGAAAGTGGAGCCCGGGGGTGGGGGGTGAATGTGGAAACTCTAGTGACAAAAGTTTAGAGAATGTTTACCAGTTTTGATAAGTTGCGTCTGAGAGAGTGTATGGCTTGAAGTCATACAACCATTAAATGGCAGAGTTGGGGCTAGATAACTAGACCTGATTCCCAGATTGTTGAATCCAAATGATAGGTAGCATTATACTCTCAGTGTCAGTCACATAAAACATAAATCTGCAATACCTATTCCATCCTCTTACACAGTTCCTCTCACCCAAAGCCTTTAAATAAGTCCAGGAGCCAGAGGGATAGGCTTTACATAGTTCCTACCCAAAGCCCAAAGCAGAAGAATGTCTTTAGCTCCCACATCCCACCCTGTGCTTTCCACTGGGCTTCCTATCATGCATCCCTACAGGTTTCAGCACCTTCTAAATTCCTGCACTTAAGGAAAGAATCTAGGTGAAATTGTATAAACCTGGTGTGGGGGTGGTAGAGAGTAGAGTTCAAAGGGACCAGAGTACAGATCCGGAAAATTAAGGGGTGGAAAAGCTGGGGCTCCAAGGCCAGGCAGTGATGCTGACTGGATGTGTTGGTACGATGTCTTTCAGATGAATCGTCCGATCCAAGTGAAGCCGGCTGCCAGTGAGGGCCGAGGAGGTAACGCCCTGTCTGACAATCCTCAGGTGTCACCTATGTAGGGGATGGTAGACCACTCCTGGCCTCAGTCCTACCCATAGTTTATTACCAGATTCTCCCTGGGCCAGGAAGCCCAGAGTTGCTCAGCATCCCAGTATAGACTGAGGAGGACGGTAGGGACCCCAGACCCAGAAGAGGCAGGAAGGGCCTAAGCAGATGCTGGGGGCAGCGGAGAGGAAGAGGGTCCTTGTCTCCTCATCCCTGGAGAAAAGTCATTAGTCTTTTGCCAGGTGGGACTTCCAGATTTGTTTGAAGAACCAGGCTGGAGTTATTCCTCTTTTCCTGATTCTTCTGATTCCAGAGAATCCAAACCACCCTGGGTTGGGGCCACTCATTCCTTCAATGTAATTGCTTGTTTGCTCATGGTAAAGTATGACACTGGTAAGATAGGCTTTGAAGGCCAAGGAATTTGACTCTAAGCTGAAAATCATGGAAAGCCTTTGAAGGGTTTTTCATTGTCATGTTCTCTGAGGGAGAAAGACCAATGCTCCTTAAGAATAGGAGGGATAGAGAGTCTGTGCCTTCTGACAATCAGCTGGGTTCTGGCCACCTCTGTTGTTTTCCATACTAGAAAGGCAATGCTGATTTCTGCGGTCAGCTCTTGGTGTCTTCATCATTCTTGGGTCCTATTATATCTGGTATCTGTCTGCAGCTTTCCCTGACTCTTTCCCTAGGGCCCCTGTCTTACCCAAGATCAGCCATGGTTTTGTTAGACAAAAGAAGCTGCCCAAGATCAAGAAGAGAATTGAATCCAATTGGAATAGATATATATTGACTCTTACTAATTCTGCACACCCTCTCAGATTTCATGCTCAATGTCCACACCTATGAAGGGTTCTGGGAGCTTCATCATTCCATTGTGGAATTGTTCCTCCAAGAAAGCCTTTCTTCTTTCATCCTTTTAGATTCTCTGACCTTGCTTTTGTGATGGTCAAGATGTCATCATCCCCTTTTATCTTGAAGAAGTATTTCCAAGCTACACACACACACACACACACACACATCGTGCATATCCTTCTTTCCCAAGTCGTTCTTTCAGACATATTTTTGAGAAGAAGTCCTGCTTCTTCTTGGGAATCCCTGCTAGGCATCGAGGCCATTACTGGCCATTTTCTAAGCTCTGTTGAGAAACATCAGACAGTCCCATGTCTGAGAAGCTAGCAGAGAGTTCTTGAGTGAGCTGAAAAGTGTTGATTGGGCTACAGTTTATTCACCCATCCAATCAACATCTTCTGGTAACGTAATCCACATTAGGAATACAGGTGTGAGGGAGACAGACCTGACACCTGCCTTCACAGAGCTCCTGGGCTATGAGGAGGGGATACAAACATGTAAATAAGGGTTACAATTCAGTGTGATCAGTGCTTTGCGAGAGGAAGTCCGGGGAGACATTGTGGGGATCCAAAGAACACCTAATCTGGGAGGGCAAGGTGAGCTCCCAAAGGCAGTAATATTTAAACTGAGATCTCAAGGATGAATAAGAAGAAGCCGAAGAGAAAAGGAAGGGGGTGGGGTGGGGGGCAGCTGGGTTTGATGAGTGGAAATAGCATATTCAAAGGCCCCAGAATTCAAAAAGAATGTGATACGACTTAGAGTCTGGTTTGGGAGCTAAGTCTACAGTGCTAGGGCACATTTTGTCATCATGAAGACAGCTACACAGGCAGAATAACCTTCAGAGGCCTCTATTCCAATAATGTTTCTCTTGGCCTCGTCCATGTTTCCTGGTTCTCTGGGTCCAAATCAGTGGCATCAGCCTAAGTTCTATAATTTCCCCCACCCTTTTGTGTACAGGCTTTTCAGATATCAAATAATTAACAAACTCTGTATGTGGCATCCCACCTATGCACCTGTTCAGATTCAGAGTAGTTCAAGAGAGCAAGCTGAAAAGAGGGCTGCTTGTCAGTGGAAGTCTTAATTCTAGTAGTTATGTGTTAGTCAGATATTTCTTGACAAGTGATGGCTCTCTAGGAGCATATCCTCCAAATGCATCCATGAATAATCCCTCTTGCAGGTTCAGACGGCCAGATCTCTCAATTCCTCCCCGTCCCCACTCAAAGAGTCATCAAATGCTCCCTGCTATTTATTTAGGAGAGAGAATGCATATATACGCAGTCTTGCAGAACAGTTGTGCCTTTACAATTAATAAATACTTTACTATTAATTAATCTGTTAATCTAGTTATTAATCAAAATATGTACCCTTGCTTCAATGTTATCATATATCTGTTCTAAAGTGAGTTCAGCTCTCTGATCACTTTTATCCCAAACTAATGTTTTAGGAACTCAATTTTTTTATTATCAACATTTCTTTATTGTGAAATATAACATATTCAAAAGAATGATATATTTCGAAGTACATTATAACAAGTAGTTATAGAACAAATTTTCAAGTATGGTATGGGTTACAGTTCTACAATTTCAGGTATTTCCTTCAACTTGCTCAAATACACTGGAAACTAAAAAGAAATATCAATATAGTGATTCAGCAGTCATAGTTGAGTGTTAAATCTTGTCTTCTCTGTTATAACTCCTCCTTCTCCTTTGATCCTTCTCCCAATCTTTAGGGGTTTGGGGGTCAATGACCATTCTAACTTCTTCACGTTGAAAAGGAGTGTCAACATTATGGGATAGAGGGATGTAACTGGTTGATGTTCTTGGAGAGACTGGTATCTCTGGATTTCAGGACTTATCTGGCATAGGAACAATCTGGAGGTTTTAGGTTTCTGAAAAATAAACCCAGTGAATGAAACTTTGTAGAGTCTCAGAGCCCTGGGTATTCTTCAAAGTTTTTAGAAATACTGTTGGTTGGGGATTGGCATACTATGGCAATTTGCAAATATCTAGCTGAAGTTTGCATAAGAGTGGACTCCAGAATAGCCTCTTGACTATTTTGAACTCTCTTAGGCACTGAAACCTTATTTTATTACATTTCTTTTCCCTCTTTTGGTAAAGAAGGCATTGTCAATCCCACGATGCCAGGCCCAGGCTCATCTCTGGGAGTCATGTCTCATGTTGCCAGGAAGATTAATACCCTGGAAGTCATGTCCCACATAGGGGAGAGGGTAATGAGTTTATTTGCATAGTTGGCATAGAGAGAGAGCCACATCTGAGCAACAAAAGAGGTTCCATGGGGGTGACTCTTAGGCATTATTATAGGTAGGCTTAGCTTCCCTGTTACAGAAGGAACTCAACTTTCAAAAAATGATATTGGATTTTGCTTTTGAAATGTAATATTTACCACCAATGTGGGACAGCTTGTCCAGTTCAAGTCTTATCTCTGTGTCCCCCAACATTCCATAAACCTTCAATGGTCAGTGAGTTACATCTGTCCTTATATATTTAAGCCAATGAGCCTGCATATTTTTTATTATTCCTGAAATTAAGTTCCTTAGTTTATAGTTGAATAATAATGGCATCTGCCTCCAATAAGGCTACTGGCGTGAAAATATAATCTAAGGTTCCTTTCAACGTTCCATTTTTTTCTAGAAGGGATTATTAGGTTTTTGTCTTGGCCTCCCTTTATAGGAAATGCAAGGGTCACAAACTCAAATGGCATAAGAACCCAGGTAGTTAACTCAAAATGGATGATTTTATGCACAAATTTACATTTTAATGATATTAAATGGTTGGTAACTAATTCAGTTTTTTAAAGTGGACCAGCACTGTGTGAGCCTAGCCATATCAGGTTTGCTTCTTTGGCCCAAAGCTATCATTTTTTCCCCTGTGCCATAAAGGAGTATTCCATAGTATACATGTTAACTTTTTAACAAAACAGCTAATTTACCTTTTGTCTCTTGAATGTCAATGCCAACGCAACAGAGTAATATTCTTATTTTTAATTAACAGACATGAAATTTGTGGAATGACTGAAATAACCTACATGTTAAACATACTGAATGTTTATTATTTTTAGAAGTTATTGGTACCACTTATACATTCAATGCCTACAATGCAGTAATAGTAACACTACAACAGTTTCCACCTGGTAGAAAGCTCTGGCGATCTCTTCTTTCCTGGCTGTTCCCCTACAGCTTTGGAGGCACTTTTCGTAGAGTTCCAGAGGTACAAACAGTCTATGTTATAGCAGCCTTTTAATGTATCCCAGCTAATTCCCATAAACTCTTCAGCTAAGTTCCACACCATTCATGTGGATGGGATACTCCATGTCTATATTTTACATCCTGTAGCAGTTACACATTGAGCAGTAGTATACTATTAAAGGCAAATGCGTCTCATTCTCCAAAATGAAATGATCTCTGAACATTGCAGACACCATTTCTACAGTAAACATATATTGTGTCAAAAACAAACAAGCTTTTCCTTTAGTCCTTGGACATCTTTGAATGTGAATAATAAAATGTTTGGACAAAGTTTCACAGTTCAAGTATTTCAAAATGTTAACCTTAAATTATATGAGGTCAGTCTGGATCCCCAATTTCTCAGACATTAGTAACTACATATGTCTGTTTTATTCGTTGTTCAGCATGGAGACTGTGATTGATTTTTCCTAATTTACATTATGTCTACTTTGGAAACACAAATAATAAGTTAAACTGTAAACATCAATCTTATAGGAAAAGTATTTTTTAGTCCTAAGGCAAAATCTTCAAAATCATTGAACTCCTGTATATTCTTTCCTTTTTTTCAAAATACACAATATAGAACCAATAAACTTTTAAGTCACAATGGTGAGTGATCTGTTTGTTCCATTCCCAAATTTTACTATATTTTTTACTCAATTAATATTTATGTATTCAAGATGACTAAGGTACAGAAATAGGTTAAGTAATTAATCCATGCACTCTGTTTAAAATAAGGTTTTTATTTTGAAATAATTTCAACTTTACAGGACAGTTGCAAAAACAATACAAAACCCATATAGAGAACTCCAACATACCCCCATACAGATCTCCAGATCCATCAACTTTTGACATTTTGCCATTTACTATATCATTCTATCAGGCCATCCATCTATCTATCCTTCCATCTGTCTTTCTATCTATCTAATAATCTGTTTTTTAAACATTTGCGAGTAAATTGTATATACATTGCTCCTTGAACATTTAATGCTTCATGTATTTTTCCTGAGAACAAAGATATTCATTTATGTAGCCACCTTAAGTACAGTTATCACTTTCAAGAAATTTAACATTGATATAAAGCTTATAGTTCATATTTCAGTTTTTTCAATTGTCCCAATTATGGTCCTTTTTGGCATTTTCTCCTCCACTATTAGATCCGGTCCAAGATCATGTATTGCCTTTAGTTATTGTCTCTTTAATCTCTCTCTTTTTAAATTTTGGAGACATATATACAACATGAACTTTCCCATCTCAATCACTCCTAAACATACTATTCAGTGGGATTAATCACATTTACAATGTGCTACCCTAACCACCGTCAATTATCAGAACTTTCCCATCACCCCAAACAAATTTTGCACCAATTATGTATTAACTCCCCATTACCCTCCTCACCACATAATCAGTAGTGTACTTTCTATGCCCATGAATTTATAGATATTTCAGCTACTTAATATAAATGGAATCATACAATATCTGTCCCTTTATGTCTGAATTATTTCACTCACATGATATCTTCAAAGTTCATCCATGTAGTAGCATGTATCAGAACTTAATTCCTTTGCATATATACATAACATTTTGTTTACCTTTTCATCTGCTGATGAACATCTGGCTTGATTCTATTTTTTGGCTATTGTGAATAATGATGCTATGACACTCATGTACAAATATCTGTCCAAGTCCCTGCTTTCAAATTTTGGGGTATATACTTAGAAATGGAACTACTGGGTCATATGGTAATTCCATGTTTAACTTTTTGAGTTAAACTCCAGAAAGTTCAAGCCTCCCTGTTTTATATTTTTCTAGGGTCCATTTCCAACACCCATGGAATGCTTTTATTCCGACATTCCTGACCTGACTTTTCCAGCATTCTCTTTCCACCAAATTGGAGCAATAAGGATTTGAGTTAGAGGAAATTGAATTATCAGGGTTATATCCCATCATGAGACACTGATCAACCTTTCAGGGTTCCATCAGGGACTTCACTTTGACCAGGTTCTTAAGAAAACTACTCCACCATTTCTAGGACACCTGAGGTCCACAGTCACTGTGACCCAGCTCATCCCCCTGTCTAACACCATCAAGGTTCCTATATTGGCAAAGAGGATATCAGGATTCAAGGAGATGTTTGAAACACACAGTGTAGAGCCCATCCCAGAGTGAGTACTCTTTCACATTTCAAATTATGTACACTCCAGTAGTTCAGAACCACAGGGTCAGTACCCTGACCTAGAAATGGAAATTCTTAACCCAGTTGGAAAATTCTCACTGGAAAAGGAGGATCAGAGGTTTTCATGGGCTGTGACATAGGGCTTGAGCTGATCAGCAGCAGCAGAAAAGAGCAGCAAGAGCAAGAACAGACGAAGGGTAAGTTCAGTACTGTCCACACAATCCTCTTTCCTGTTCTGGAGGCTCTATCTCAGCCTATAGCATCTCTCTTCCCACCTAAGGCAATCTGGATGTGGGTCTATATGGCATGACATCTTACTGTGGTGCCGTCGCCATCTTGCAGACCCTACCCAATGACACAGCTGCACAATAAAGGGGGTCATCATAAAGCTCCCTTTATGGCTTGGAACTCTGGAGGCCCTAGGATCTCATATTCTTCAGCCTCTCCTGGGCCTCCTACCACGTGGCTATACTTTAATGTCATAGCTCAGAACCACGACAGAGTCTTGTGGGATTTGATTCGCTGACCAAGATGGGGCATATTCTCCCTTCTCCCACGTCAAGGCAAAGCAACTAACATCAGAATGATTAAGAGATTCACAAAAGGTTTTTCTTGTTTTCCTGGTTTCTTGAATGGGATGATCTCAGATCCCTCTTCATATACTTTCTGGAACTTTATTTTTTTACCTTCTATGCCGGTGTTTTTCAAAGGGTTTTCCTTGGAGTCCCCTCAGGAGAGCACTGGAGGAGGTTCAAGCAGGAGGGAATCTAGGCTCCCCCCACCCCTCCATTTCTGGCTTTAGTCAGAGCAGTTCCACTTTTCTCTCTTACATTTTAGGCTTCATCCTCATAACTTTTTTTTTTTTTAAACTTTTTATTAATTAAAAAACTTAACAAAAGAACATTAATATATCATTCCATTCTACATATACAATCAGTAATTCTTAATATTATCATATAGTTGCATATTCATCATTTTTTAGAACATTTGCATCGATTTAGAGAAAGAAATAAAGAGACATCAGAAAAAGAAATAAAACAATAATAGAGA
>PVIY010057616.1:0-12808 GCA_004026745.1 Myrmecophaga tridactyla
TTGGTATATACCCAGAAGAGCTGAAAGCAACGACACAAACAGACATTTGCACACCGATGTTCATAGCAGAATTATTCAGAATCGCCAAAATATGGAAACAAACCAGATGCCCATCAACAGATGAGTGGATCAACAAAATATGGTATGTATATATATATGATGGAATATTATGCAGCAGTAAGAAAAAAATGACATCCTGAGGCACACAACAAGATGGATGAGCTTTGCGGATATAATGTTGAGCAAAATTAGCAAGACACAAAAGGACAGATACTGTATGATTTCACTTTTATGACCAGCATAAAGGTAGAATCAGAGACTTATAATACAGAATACAGGGGACTTAGAGATACATAGAAGCTAGAGATGGGTGAACTGTTAGCTAATGAGGTTGAACTCCAATGTATGTAAGGGAATAGATAGGAGAGGTGATTCTCTAGTGGGTCTAAAAGTAATATTACCATATTGAAGATGAACGAGATGGAAAGGGGTTGTAGAGACCTTTGTGTTCCACTGACTCACATTAGAAATATGAAGGAGTTCTTGTAAGAATTACTTCAAAGATATGATTCTTGTATAAAGAGTGTTTTAGTCTGGGCTACAGGGGAAAAACTGCTATTGCATGCCATGAGCTAGTTCAAAAGGAAACTATCAGCACTCCCACAGCAACAGCAGAGGTAAATAATGGGATGAGGGACAAGAGTTAAGAGGAGGTTTAGATTTCCTATTTGATGAGGGTGTGTTTATTGGTTTTCTTTCTCTTGGGAACAACAAAATGATCTAAAATTGAAAATGTTGATGGACTGTAGACTTTGGGCCCTCTACATGATGCCCGATGAATGCAGGTGGCTGAAAGATGCGCTGATGGAGAACTGGAATGGTGAATGATGGTATATATTTATGAACGAAGGCTGTGCTGCTACAAAAAGGAACAATGTCATGAGGCATACAACAATGTGAATGAACATGTGGGATATTTTGTGAGACAAAATAAGCCAGAAATGAAAGCAACAACAATGGTATGGTCACCTTTAGAAAATGCTTATAAGAAAACAGGGGCCTAGATTGTAAGCTTTTAGAGCAGACACATTAAGTCTGAAGTGGTGATTATTATTTCTGGATTTGGAGAGGCTGTTTTATATATAGAACCTGACATTTAGAGATAAGAACAAAGACAAACAGGTTGGGGTTAAAGTAATTCAGAACATAGGGATAATGAAGACAGTGTTTATATTTTGCAACCACACATATTCTTTGAGACCAATGGTAGAAAGGTTTATTTGATCTGGAACTGAAATTTTCTGTAGTGCATAATCTAATTCAACCTATCTGTATAGCTCATTTGAACAATTGAAACAGA
Source organism: Myrmecophaga tridactyla (assembly GCA_004026745.1). Lineage (NCBI taxonomy): Eukaryota > Metazoa > Chordata > Mammalia > Pilosa > Myrmecophagidae > Myrmecophaga > Myrmecophaga tridactyla. The sequence continues at coordinate 1,361 of PVIY010057616.1, forward strand.
GAGCACAGAATGAGAAAGAGGTCCTTTAATCCTGTATAGATTATTGTAATGCCTGGAAACATCCTAGAGTATATTAACCAGATAATCAAAAAGTATTGGCAAAGTCCCCTGAGGGAGGGGAGAAAAACTGTGGAACAATTAAGCCTTGCCATCAGGGAATCCCCTGATACTGTGTCAAATTTTAGGGTCACCTGAAACAAGAGGCCAAGCCGTCGATCATGAGGTTTACTCTTGTGAAGCTTATGTAGGTAGCACAGAAGCTTAGACTGCCTGTAGGCATGCCTAAGAGTTACTTCTGGAGGACCTCAGATGTGGCCTCAGTCTCTCTAAGCCCAACTCTGCAAGTGAAATCATTGCCCTCCCTCCTACGTGGGACATGACATCCAGGGGTGAAAGTCTCCCTGGTGACATGGGAGAGGTCTCCCAGGGATGAATCCAGACCTGACACCATGGGATCAACAATTATATCCTGACCAAATGAGGGGAAAGAAGTATAATTAACGTATCAGTGACAGAGAGAGTTCAAATAGAGTCGAGGGGCTACTCTGGAGGTTGCTCTTATGCAAGCTTCAGGTAGACCTTGCTACCCATCATAACCTGCCAACCCCCAACCAGGACCATTCCAGCCAATCCTAAAGAACATCTAGGGCAATTTATAAGATTCCCCAAGAGTTCTAGGCACTAGAGTCACTTGTCAGAATCCTACAACCTCCAGATTTGTTCCTGGTCTAGTTAAGTCCTGAAACCTAGCCCAGCCTCTCCAGAACATCAGATAGTTTCATCTCCCTACCCCATATTAGTGACCCTTCCAATATCAAAAATTTAGAATTGCCATAACCCAAACAACCCCAATGAGAGGTATGGAAGGATCAAAGGTTATGGTGGAATTATACATAGAAGATAGGACTTAACAAATAAATATAAATGCTGAATCATTAAATTAATATCTCTTTTAGTCTCCAGTATATTAGAGGAGCTAGAAGTAAAAAACTAAAATTGTGAAATTGTAACTAATGTCAAAGTCTGAAGTATGTTCTATAATTAATTGTGGTGCTGTGCTTGGAAATTTATAGCTTTTTTGCATATATGTTATTGTTCACAAAAAAAGAAGGAAAAAAGTTGATTGGATTGATAAAAAGTATTTAAGCCCTCTAGCCTCCTATATTCTGGAGTGTCTGGAAGGGGGAGTATAGGAGAATCGTGTGGTAGTCTATGACAGGCTCTGATATCTGTCCTGTGGCCATTTTTTGAAGAGTGCTATGAAAACTGTTGCTTTTTTGTTTCTTCGCTTTGTATATATGTTATACTACACAATAAAAAGTTCAAAAGAAAAAAAAAAGAAACGATTTGGGAAAGTAAAAATAATAATAATAATAATAATATAAAAATAACAGTTACAGCTCCAGAATAGATGTGACTGCTATAAGAGCTTACAATCTAGGACCTTTCCAATAGGCCCTCCCCAATGACCCATGCTTTCAGATGCAATTCTCAGAGTTTGTATATTATAGTTAGTTCATATTAGTGAAGTGTTATAATGTTTGTCTTTTCATTTCTGGTATATTTCATTTGACATACTGTCAACCAATTAGTTGGTATTTCATTGATTCTATAAATCAATTTAGGTAGAATTGACATCTTAACTATATTTAGTCTTCCAATCCATGAACATGGTATGCCCTTCCATTTATTTAGGTCTTCTGTGATTTCTTTTTAACAATTTCTTGTAGTTTTCTTTCTATAGGTCTTTTGTATCCTTAGTTAAATTTATTCCTAAATATTTTATTCTTTTGGTTGCAATTGTAAATGCAATTTTTTTCTTGATTTCCCCCTCAGATTGCTAATTACTAGTGTATTGAGACACTACACATTTTTGAGTGTTGACCTTGTAACCTGCCACTTTGGTGTGCTCATTTATTAGCTGTAGTAGTTTTGTTGTGTTATTTTTCGGGGTTTTCAACATATAGTTTCATATCATCTGCAAACAGTGAGAGTTTTACTTCTTCCTTTCCAATTTTGATGCCTTGCATTTCTTTTTCTTGTCTAATTGCTCTGGCTAGAACTTCCAGCACAATGTTGAATAACAATGGTGATAGTGGACATCCTTGTCTTGTTCCTGATCTTGGGAAAGATTTCAGTTTTTCCTCATTGATGGTGATGTTAGCTGTGGGTTTTTCATATATTCCCTTTATTGTGTTGAGGAAGTTCCCTTCTATTCCTATCCTTTGAAGTGTTTTCAACAGGAAAGAATGTTAAATTTTGTCAAATGCCTTTTCTGCATCAATCGAGATAATCATGTGGTTTTCCTGCTTTGATATTTTGATATGGTGTATTACATTAATTGATTTTCTTATGTTGAACCATCCTTGTATGCCTGGGATGAATCCTACTGGATCATGGTCTATAATACTTTTAATGTGCTGCTGGATCCATTTTGCAAGAATTTTGTTGAGGATTTTTGCGTCTATATTCATTAGAGAGCTTGGTCTGTAATTTTCTTTTCTAGTAGTGTCTTTATCTGGCTTTGGAATGAGGGTGATGTTGGCTTCATAAAATGAGTTAGGTAGCCTCCCTTCCTCTTCAATTTTTCTGAAGAGTTTGAGCAGGATTGGTACTAATTCTTTCTTGTATTTTTGGTAGAATTCACATGTGAAACCATTTGGTCCTGGAATTTCTTTTTTGGGAAATCTTAATGACTAATTCAGTTTCTTTACTTGTGATTGGTTTGTTGAGGTCGTCAATTTCTTCTTGAGTCAATGTTAGTTATTCATGCCTGTATTAGTTAGGGTTCTCTAGAGAAACAGAATCAACAGAATATATTTGTAAATATAAAATTTATGAAAGTGTCTCATGTAACCATGGGAATGTAGAGTCCCAAATCTGTAGGGCAGGCTGTGAAGCTGATGATTTCGATGGAGATTCTGGACGAACTCCACAGGAGAGGCTCACTGGCCAAAGCAGGAGGAGAACCTGTCTCTTCTGAATCCTCCTTTAAAGGCTTCCAGTGATTAGATTAAGCATAACTTATTAAAGAAGACACTCCCCTTGGCTGATTACAAATGGAATCAGTTGTGGAAGTAGCTGACGTGGTCATGATTTAATTCTATGAAATGTCCTCATAGCAAAAGACAGGCCAGCACTTGCCCAACCAGACAAACAGTACCACCACTTGGCCAAGTTGACACATGAACCTGACCATGACAGTCCACCCCTTGTCAACTTGGCAGCTATACTCGTCACCTTAAACCATACCTAATTTTGAAATAGAAAACAATAAGACACATATTTTTTTTCACCTAACAATACTCAACTGTCCTGCATATAACTGGAAACACATTAAGTCTGTCCAGAATAGGGTGCAAGCCCTTGGGTAATATTCATTCTTAAACTTGATATCCTACAACTTAAATAGTATAACATGAACAAAACAGCATTACCATTCTTGTTTCTGTAACTGATCACGTGGTCGTAGTTCACATTTATCACTACCTTCTTCCACTACCCATTCCGTGTTCCCTTTACCCTCAGCAAACACTTCAACTGGCCATGGTTCTTTGCCTGGTGGGGTGACCCAAACCTTCATTCCTGAAGTTTCAGAGGCATTGGTAGATCTGCCTGGATTGGGTTGTTGCAGTTTTCCATTGATTTTAATCACAGGGCATGGTAGTACTAAAAGACACCCTAGGGGACCTCCTATATTCCAGGAAAACTCTTCTTTGCCTCCACTGTGTAGTTGCAGTCCTATTTACCCCTGATAGTCAGGGTCAATCACCCCAGTCAGTAATGTAATCCCCTTCTTGGCTTGTTGATCCAGGGACATGAGTAGCCCAAAGTTACCAGGTGGCAGTCTTTGATTCCAGTTCAATGGAGTCATTGTTGTTTCTCCTGGTGGAAGCACTTCTCCTTTTAGAACTAAAACCTGCGGACCAGCAGAGCTCAGGGTTGCAGGGACAGGAAGCAAAATTTTTTCTAGTGGATCACTAGGGGAAATAGTGAGTGGTGCCACTCCCATTTCCACCCCTTGGTTTCTGAACCCATGGATCCTAGCTATAGGAGAGGCAGCACCATACAGCAGAAGCTGATTCAGAGCATATACAGCTTCCTGGAGAACATTACTCCAGCCCTTCAAGGTATTGCCACCTAGTTGGCACTGTAATTGAGTTTTCAAACAGCCATTCCATCACTCTATCAATCCAGCTGCTTCTGGATGATGGGGAACATGGTAAGACCAGAGAATTCCATGAGCATGTGCCCATTCCCATTCCCTGATCTGAAGGAATGCTATGTGGAATACCATGATGATGGATATGGCATTCTGTACAATCACGGATGGTAGATTTACAGAAGTACTGTATGCAGGGAAAGCAAACCCATATCCAGAGTATGTGCCTATTCCAGCTAGAACAAATCGCTGCCCCTTCCATGAAGGGAGTGGTCCAATGTAATCAACCTGCCACCATGTAGCTGGCTGGTCACCTTGGAGAATGGTGCTATATCAGGGGCTGAGTGTGGGTCTCTGCTGCAGGCAAATTGGGCACTCAACTGTGGCTGTAGCCAGGTTAGCCTTGGTGATTGGAAGTCCATGTTGCTGAGCCCATGCATAACCTCCATCCCTACCACCATGACCACTTTGTTCATGAGCTCATTGGGCAATGACAGGAGTTGCTGGGGAAAGAGGCTGACTGGTATCCACAGAACAGGTCATCTTATCCACTTGATTATTAAAACCTTCCTCTGCTGAAGTCACCCTCTGGTGTGTATTCACATGGGACACAAATATCTTCATGTTTTTAGCCCAGTCAGAAAGGTCTATCCACAAACTTCTTCCTCAGACCTCTTTGTCATCAATTTTCCAATTATGTTCTTTCCAAGTCACTGATCATCCAGCCAAACCATTAGCAACAGCCCATGAGTCAGTATACAAATGCATCTCTGGCCAGTTCTCCTTCCAAGCAAAATGAACAGCCAGGTGCACTCCTCGAAGTTCTCCCCACTGGGAGGATTTACCCTCACCACTGTCCTTCAAGGACACCCCAGGAAGGGGTTGTAGTGCTGCAGCTGTCCACTTTCGAATGGTACCTGCATATTGTGCTGAACCATCTGTAAACCATGCCTGAGTTTTCTCTTCCACAGTCAATTGACTGTAAGGAACCCCCCAAGAGGCCATAACTCTAGTCTGGGAAAGAGAAGGTAATGTGGTAGGAGTGGAGACCATGGGCATTTGGGCCACTTCCTCATGTAACTTACTTGTGCCTTCAGGACCTGCTCTGGCCCTATCTCATATATACCATTTCCATTTTATGATGGAGTGCTGCTGCACAAGCCCAACTTTATGGCTTGGTGGGACAGACAACACCCAGCTCTTGAGAGGCAACTCAGGTCTCATGGTAACTTGGTGGCCCATGGTTAAGTGTTCAGTCTCTACTAAGGCCCAGAAGCAGGCCAAAAGCTGTTTCTCAAAAGGAGAGTAATTATCTGCAGCAGATGGTAAGGCTTTGCTAAAAAATCCTAAGGGTCTGTGTTGTGATTCTCCTATAGAGTCCTGCCAAAGGCTCCAAACAGCCTCTCTATTTGCCACTGACACTTCTAGCACCATTGCATCTGCTGGATCATATGGCCCAAGTGGCAAAGCAGCTTGTACAACAGCCTGGACCTGTCACTGAGCCTCCTTTTGTTCAGGTCCCCACTCAAAATTAGCAGCTTTTCTGGTCACTCAATAAATGGGCCAGAATAGTACATCCAAATGAGGAATATGTTGTTGCCAAAACCCAAAGAGACCAATTAGACTTTGTGCCTCTTTTTTGGTTGTAGGAGGGGCCAGATGCAGCAACTTATCCTTCACCTTAGAAGGGATATCTCAACATGCCCCACACCATGGACACCTTGAAATTTCACTGAGGTGGAAGGCCCCTGTATTTTTGTTGGATTTATCTCCTATTCTCTGACGCATAAATGCCTTACCAGTAAGTCTAGAGTAGTTGCTACTTCTTGCTCACTAGATCTAATCAACATGACAGCATCAATGTAATGGACCAGTGTGATGTCTTGTGGGAGGGAGAAGTGATCAAGTTCCCTGTGGAGAAGATTATGACATAGAGGTGGAGAGTTGATATACTCCTGAGGTAGGACAGTGAAAGTATATTGCTGACCTTGGAGCTGAAAGCAAACTGTTTCTGGTGGTTCTTACTAATAGCTATTGAGAAAAAAGCATTTACCAGATCAATAGCTGCCTACCAAGTACCAGGAGATGTATTGATTTGCTCAAGCAATGATACCACATCTGGAACAGCAGCTGCAATTGGAGTTACCACCTGGTTTTGTTTATGATAATCCACTGTCATCCTTCAAGACCCATGTGTTTTATGCACAGTCAAATAGGAGAGTTGAATGGGGGATATGATGGGAATCACCACTCTTGCATCCTTCAAGTTCTTAAGAGTCACAGTAATCTCTGCAATCCCTCCAGGAATCTAGTACTGCTTCTGATTTACTATTTTGCTAGGTAGGGGCAGTTCTAGTGTTTCCACTTGGCTTTTCCCACCATAATAACCCTTACAGCATGAGTTAAAGAGCCAATGTGGGGATTCTGCCAGTTGCTCAGTGTGTCTATTCCAATTATGCATTCTGGAACTGGGAAATAATTATAGACTGAGTCTGGGTCCCCACTGGACCCACTGTGAGATGGACCTGAGCTAAAACTCCATCAATCACCTGACCTCCATAAGCCCCCACTCTAACTGGTGGTCCAGAGTGATGTTTTGTGTCCTCTGGAATTAATGTCACTTCTGAACCAGTGTCTAATAATCCCCCCACGTATCTGATCATTTCCTGTTCCCCAATGCACAGTTACCCTGGTAAAAGGCCATCAGTATCCTTGGGGAAGGCTTGGAGGAAGATTAACAGTATGGTTTTGTGGCAGTGTAACAAACAGGGTTCTCCCCAAAAGGAACCTGACCTCCCCTTCATTCAAGGGGCTCTGGGTCTGTAAACTGTCTCAAGTCTGGAAATTGATTAAGGGGCCGTGACTCTGTGTTTTTGCAATTCAAATTAGGTTTCTGTTCACTTGACCTATAACTCTTTTTTTATACAGCTCAAACAAGAATTTAGTAGACTGCCCATCTATTGTATTTCTAGGTACCCCATGATTTACTAGCCAATACCACAAATCTCTTCAAGTCAGATTATTTTGACTCCTGCTTTGAGTTTGCTGACTATTATAATAGCCATGTCCACCCTGTCTTTGGCAGTTAAGTGCTGCCACCTGGCTTTTGCCAACTCAAGATCCGGTCGTCCCATTGTGTTTAAGGATTCCAGCTCAGAGACAGCAGTTCTCACAGTAATGTCTGACCTACAGAGAAGTGCAACCACAGGCTCTTCAGGAATGATGGCACTTGTCTCACAAATTTATTTCTCACTGCTCTGGCAAAAGGTGCATCCTCCAGACATTTCTGGGATGTAAGAGCAAGATTTGCATGATAAGTCCACTCTGACATTCCAATTTCTCTAAGCCTCTGGATCCCCTCATCTACATTATACCAGGGCAGTTCTGGCATTTCAACCTCAGGTAATGTCAGCCACCTTCTGATCCATGTTTCAGCCAACCATCCAAACAAACTGTTAATGCCTTTTCTAACCCCTCAAGCTATAACATTGAATGCAGAATCTCTGCTTAGTGGGCCCATATCAATAAATTCAGCCTGATCCAGCCTTATATTCCTTCCACCATTATCCCACACCCTTAAAATCCATTTCCACACATATTCCCCTGATTTCTGTCTATGTAAATTGGAAAACTCACACAGTTCTTTTAGAGTATAATGTACCCCCTCATATGTAATACTTTGTACCTCACTTTTAGGGGCCTGTTAGGACTTTAGTCTAGTTATAGATCTGGAAGAAATGAGGGTTGGTGGGGGTGGGTCATGAAAAGAATTAGAAGTATCTTCCAAGCCATTTGCTTCAGGGCATTCATTTGCAGTTTCATCTGGTGAAACAGGATTAATCACTCTAGGGCTAATCCCTTGAGGAGGAGGTTGGGTGGCCAACTCTTCAAGGCAGGCTGGAGGTGGGGTATAGGGCAGACTATTACAGGGTTATCTAGAGAAGACTCAGCATGACCTAGGGTTTCAACCTCTCCACTGACATTATTATCAATCCATATGTCGCCATACCATTTTTCAGGGTCCCACTCTGTTCTGGTTTGCTAGCTGCTGAAATGCAATATACCAGAAACAGAATGGCTTTTAAAATGAGGAATTTAATAAGTTGCTAGTTTACAGTTCTAAGGCCCAGAAAATGTCCCAATTAGAACAAGTTAATAGAAATGTCCAATCAAAGGTTCCACCCAGGGAAAGATACTTTGGTTCAAGAAGGCCAATGAAGTTCAGGGTTTCTCTCTCAAGTGAGAAGGCACATGGTGAACACAGTCAGGGCTTCTCTCTCAGCCAGAAGGGCACATGGTGAGCAAGGCATCATCTGTTAGCTTTCTCTCCTGGCTTCCTCCTTCATGAAGCTCCCTGGGAGGCATTTTCCTTCTTCATCTCCAAAGATCACTGGCTTGTGGGCTCTCTACTTCTCATGGTTATGTCATTCTTTTCTGCTCTCTCTGAATCTCCTTCATTCTCCAAAATGTTTCCTCTTTTATAGGACTCAAGAAACTTATCAAGACCCACCCAAATGGGTGCAGACATGTCGTCACCTAATCCAGCTTAATTTGACTAAATCACATCATCCAGGGAGATGATCTGATTACAGTTTCAAACATACAGTATTGAATAAGGATTTTTCTACCTTTATGAAATGGGATTTTGATTAAAACTTGGCTTTTCTAGGGGACGTACTTCCTTTCAAACCAGCACACACTTCTTTCCCATCAATGCCCTCACTTTAATGGCAGACACCATGCAAGATTGAGATTTCAGTTTACATTGTAAAGCTGCTACTCTAACAATAAGATTCTGAGTCTGATTTTCGGAGATCTCAAGTGTATCACTTCAGGAAATAAGATTTTCCTTCAGGATGCTCACTGAAACGTCTACATCTGTCAGACAGCACTTAAGCTTCTTGTTTGATGTCTTAAGTCCATCCCTTTCAGCCATTAATGTATACAGTGTATCTAACAACAACCAGCCAACATCTCTATACTTAGTATTTTCACAAAACTCCATAAAGGTGTCAAAAACATTATCCCCCAGAGCCTGGCTTTGTACAAGTGAAGCATTAGAAGAATCGAATGGTGATATTTTGACTATCTGTTTTGCCAGTTCACTCCATGGATTGGCAATGTCATTCTGATTATGGGAATGAGAGTCCTTAATGCTTTGAGTCTTGTCAGTTTAGAAAACCATTCATAATAATCCATTTTTAAGATTCTGTTTCTTAAGAACCACTCCTGGTACCAAGTTGTATTAGTTAAGGTTTTCTAGAGAAATAGAATCAATAGGAAATATTCGTAAATATAAAGTTTATAAAAGTGTCTCACGTAACTATGGGAATGTAGAGTCCAAAATCTGTAGGGCAGGCTGTGAAGCTGATGAGTCCAATGGAGGGTCTGGATGAACTCCACAGGAGAGCCTCACTGGCCGAAGCAGGAAGAGAACCTGTCTCTTCTGAATCCTCCTTAAAAGGCTTCCAGTGATTAGATTAAGCATCACTCGTTAAAAAAGACACTCCCCATTGACTGATTACAAATGGAATCAGCTGTGGATGTAGCTAATGTGATCATGATTTAATTCTATGAAATGTCCTTATAGCAAAAGACAGGCCAGCACTTGCCCAACCAAATAGGTACCACCACTTGGCCAAGTTGACACATGAACCTGACCATGACAATGCCTTTCAAGGAAGTTATCCATTTCATCTACAATTTCTAGTTTATTAGCATAAAGTTGTTCATAGTATCCTCTCATTACCTCCTTTATTTCTGTGGAGTCAGTTACTCTTCCATTTTTTAATTTCATTTGTTTGCATCCTCTCCTTTTTGTCAACCTTGCTAAGTGTCTACCAATCTTATTGATTTTCTCATAGAACCAACTTCTGGTTTTGTTGATTTTCTCAATTGTTTTCATGTTCTCAACTTCATTTATTTCTGCTCTAATCTTCCTTTGGCTTGCTTTGGGGTTAATTTACTGTTCTTTCTCTAGTTCTTCCAAGTGAACAGGTAATTCCTCCATTTTTGCCCATTCTTCTTTTTTGATATACACATTTAGGACAATAAATTTCCCTCTTAGCACTGCCTTTGCTGTATCCCATAAATTTTGATATGTTGTGTTTTCATTTTCATTTTGCCTGGAGATATTTACTGATTTATCTTGTAATTTCTTCCTTGATCCACTGGTTGTTTAAGAGTGTGTTGTTGAGCCTCCACATATTTGTGAATTTTCTGGTCCTCTGCCTATTATTGATTTCCAACTTCATTCCTTTATGATCTGAGAAAGTGTTTTGTATGATTTCAGTCTTTTTAAATTTATTGAGACTTGCTTTGTGACCCAGCATATGGTCTATCCTTGAGAATGATCCGTGAGCACTTGAGAAAAAGGTATATCCTGCTGTTGTGGAGTATAATGTTCTATGTATATCTGTTAAGTCTAGCTCATTTATTGTATATTTCAAATTCTCTGTTTCTTTATTGATCCTCTGTCTAGATGTTCTGTCCATTGATGAGAGTGGGGAATTGAAGTTCCAACTATTATGGTAGATGTGTCTATTTCTCTTTTCAGTGTTTGCCTCATGTATTTTGGAGCATTCTGGCTCGGTGCATAAATATGATTGTTATGTCTTCTTGTCGAATTGTTCCTTTTATTAATACATAGTGTCCTTCTTTGTCTCTTTTAACTGTTTTATATTTGAAGTCTAATTTGTTGGATATCATATAGCTACTCCTGCTTTTTTCTGATTGCTGTTTGTATGCAATATCTTTTCCCAATCTTTCACTTCCAACCTAAGTTTATCTTTGGGTCTAAAATTCATCTCCTATAGATAGCATGTAGATGGGTCCTGTTTTTTAACCCATTCTGTCAGTCTGTTCTAGTTTGCTAGCTGCCAGAATGCAATATACCAGAAATGGAATGGCCTTTGAAAGGGGAATTTAATAAGTTGCTGGTTTACAGTTCTAAGGCCGAGAAAATGTCCCAATTAAAACAAGTATGTAGAAATGTCCAATCATAGGCATCCAGGGAAAGATATCTTGGCTCAAGAAGGCCGATGAAGATCAGGGCTTCTCTCTCAAGTGAGAAGGCACATGGCAAATGCAGTCAGGGCTTCTCTCTCAGCTGGAAGGGCACACGGCGAATACGGCGTCATCTGCTAGCTTTCTCTCCTGGCTTCCTGTTTCATGAAGCTCCCCGGGAGGCATTTTCCTTCTTCATCTCCAAAGGTCACTGGCTAGTGCTAGTGATGAATATGCAACTATGTGCTAGCCAGTGACCTTTGGAGATGAAGAAGGAAAAC
>PVIY010057617.1:0-12804 GCA_004026745.1 Myrmecophaga tridactyla
AAGGGGTATGGTATGTATAATCTTTTTTTCTCTATTATCGTTTTATTTCTTTTTCTGATGTCTTTTTATTTCTTTCTCTAAATCGATGCAAATGTTCTAAGAAATGATGAATATGCAACTATGTGATAATATTAAGAATTACTGATTGTATATGTAGAATGGAATGATATATTAATGTTCTTTTGATAAGTTTTTTAATAAAAAAGTTAAAAAAAAAAAAGTCAAGGGATAGGCGGGAGCAAGATGGTGGCTACGTGAGGTGTGGAATTTTATTTGTCCTCCAGTTCATCCTCCAGAGCAGCTAGTAAATAGCCAGAAACAGTACAGAACAACTGCTGGGGCTATATCAGCAACTGGACACACAGCATACACCATTCTGGACAAGCTAGACCTGCTGAGACCCCACACAGAATTGTAAATCCCCCAAGCCATGGAAGCCCGTGTCCCTCCCCCATGGGTGCAGCAGCATGGTTCCCCAAGGGGAAAGGAAATGGGCTTTACTAACATCAAGGGCTTTGCTCAGCCAAGCATCACTTGGGGAATTAATTCACAAATTCTGACTACTGAAAATAGGACCTCAGCTCAGAAAAACCTAGAATAAATGTTAAAGGTACCAGGAGTTTTTGCCGCAGTTGAAGGGATTGGGACTAATGGAAAAAAACCCAACGCTTTTTAGTCATACAGGACAAACTACAGCAAAAGTCTGGACTCAGGGTTCTGGGAAGATGGCAGAATAGGATAGGATGAATTCACCTCTGCTCCAAGGAACAGCTAGAGAAGAGGTGGGAAGGCAACTGAGACAGCGATTCTTGGGTGTGAGTGATCCAGGAGGGTCTTCTACACCACACAGGGAGGCCCTGGTTACAAAAGCTGAAGAATTGAGATGCAGAGAACCAGAAATGGTCTTGCTGGTGTGGACAACATGGCACACCCCTTTCAAAAAAGAAGACCAGAGCCCTTGGGAGTGCACAGATGGGGAAACTGGGTCTAGCAATGTTTTACCTCTGTGTCCCCCACACTCCATCTTGCTCCTGCACTCCAAGGTCTGCCTGAGCTACACCACATACCCATAGCCCCCTGTGCACCTCTACAACCTGGCGACATGCACCCCATGCTCAAAGGCACCAGCATAGCATCCCCAACCTTTGCTTATACCTGTGCTGGAATGTTGTGCCCCACCTCAAGCCCCACATCCTGCTCGACATCTATCTCACATAAACAAAGCTTTGGACTACTGAAGGAAATCAACTTACAAAGTAAACCAATCAAGATATTTACATGCCGCGAAGAAAACAGAAGATTACTAAGCATATTAAGATGCAGACAGACATAGCCCAGGCTAATGACCAAATTAAAACACCAGAGGAGACACAGATTTTGGAACAACTAATCAAAGATGTTCATATAACTCTACTAAATACAATAAATAGAATGGCTAATGACATAAAGGAGATCAAGAAGCCACTAGAAGAGCACAAAGAGGAATTCAAAAGAATAAATAGAAATATAGCAGATATCACAGTGACTCAAAAATGTACTTGAGACACATAACAGCAGATTTGAAGAGACAAAGAAAGAATAAGTGAACTAGAGAACAGGACAACTGATTTTGAACACTCAAAACAGAAAATGGCAAAAAAGATGGAAAAATTTGAATTGGATCTCAGGAAAATGATGGACAAAACAAAGCGCACAAATACAAGGATGATTGGTGTCCCAGAGGAGAAGAGAAGAATAAAGTGCTAGGAAGGATAGTTGAGGATATAATGGGGGAAAACTACCCAACCCTTATAAAGGACATGAGTATGCAAATCAAAGAAGCCCATAAGAACTCCAAACAGAAAAAATTCAAATAGGCCTTGCCCGAGACACATATTAACCAGTCTATCAAATGTTGAAGAAAAGTAGAAAATCTTAAAAGCAGCAAGAGAAAAACAATCTACTACATACAAGGGAAACCAAATAAGGCTGAATTTAGACTACTCAAGAAGGCAAGAAGACAGTGGTATGATATATTTAAGATCCTGAGAGAAAGACTTTCAGCCAAAAATTATGTACCCATGCAAATTGTCCTCCAAAACTGAGGGAGAGATTAAAATTTTCACAGACAAACAAATCCTGAAAGAATTTGTCAACAAGAGATCAGCCCTACAAGAAATACTAAAGGGAATTCTGTCAGTTGAAAAAACAGACAGGAGAGGGAGGTCTGGAGGAGGGTGCAGAATTGAAGGGTACCAGTAAAGAAAACTTAAAGGATGTAAAGAGAAAGAGGGACAGAATATAGAGATCTGATAAATAAAATCCAAAAGATAAGATGGTGGATTCAAGAAACATCTTTTCAGTAATATCTTTGAATGTTAATGGCCTAAACTTACTAATTAAAAGATACACATTGCCAGGATAGATTAAGAAATATAATCCAGCTATATGCTGCTTACAAGAGACTCATCTTAGACACAAGGATACAAATATATTGAAAGAGAAAGGATAGAAAAAGTTGTTCCATGCAAGTTGTAGCAAGGTAGAAGTAGCTACACTAATACCGGATAAAATAGACTTTTAAAGTAAAGACACCCGAAGGGACACTATATATTAATAAAAGGGACAATTCACCAAAAAGAAATAAAATAAATATTTATGCTCCCAATCAAGGAGCTTCAAAGTACATGAGACAGACATTGGCAAAACTGAAGGGAGCGATAGATGTTTTAACAATTTTATAGTAGGAGACTTCAATACACCACTCTCTTCTATAGATAGATCAACCAGACAGAGGATCAACAAGGATATAGAGAAGTTAAACAACTTGATAAATGAATTAGATGTTACAGACATATATAGGTCATTACACCCCCAAAACTCTAGGATATATATTCTTTTCTAGTGCTCATGGAACATTCTCCAGGAAAGACCATATACTTGGGCACAAAACAGGTCATTATAAATTTAAAAACATTGAAATTATTCAAAGCACTTTCTCTGATCACAATGGAATGAAGCAGGATATCAATAACCACAAAAGAACGAGAACTTCCACAAATATATGGAGATTAAATAACACACTCTTAAACAACCAGTGGGTCAAAGAGGAAATTGTTAGAGAAATCAGTAGCTAGCTGAAGACGAATGAAAATGAGAACAAACACATCAGAATGTATGGGATGCAGCAAAGGCTGTTCTGAGAGGGAAATTTATTGCCTGAAATGCTTACATTAAAAAAAAACAGAAAGAGCAAAAATTGAGGACTTAACTGCTTACCTGGAGGAGTTGAGAAAAAACAGCAAACTAACCCCAAAGTAAATAGAGGAAGGGAAATAACAAAGATTAAAGCAGAGTTAAATGAATGGGAGAACAAGAGCACAATTGAGAGAATCAATAAAACCAAAAGTTGGTTCTTTGAGAAAATCAATAAAATTGATGGGCTACTAGCAAGGCTGACAAAAAAGAGAGAGTATGTAAATAAACAAATCAGAAATGAGGGGGGGGGGTTGTTGCCACAGACCCTGATGAAACAAAAGAAATCATAAGCCAATGCTATGAGCAACTATATGCCAAGAAACTAGACAACTTAGATGAAATGGACAAACTCCTGGAAACAAAGAAACAAGCCACACTGACTCAGGAAGGAATAGAAGATCTCAACAAACCAATTACAAGTAAATAGACTCAATCCACCATCAAAAATCTTCCTACAAAGAAAAGCCCAGGGCCAGATGGCTTCACAGGGGAATTTTATCAAACATTCCAGAAAGAACTAACACCAATTGTGCTCAAACTTTTCCAAAAAATTGAGGAAAAAGGAACACTGCCTAACTCAGTGTATGAAACTAAACTCACTTTAATACCCAAACCAGGTAAAGATGCTACAAGAAAGGAAAAAACTACAGGCCAATCTCCCTCATGAATATAGAGACAAAAATTCTCAACAAAATACTAGCAAATTGAATCCAACAACAATTTAAAAGAATTATACACCATGACCAAGTGGGGTTTATGCAAGGATGGTTCAATACAAGAAAATCAATTAATGTAATACAGCACATTAACAAATTGAAAGGGAAAAATCATATGATCATCTCAATTGGTGATGAAAAAGCATTCAACAAAATTCAACATCCTTTACTGATAAAAGAATTCAAAAGATTGGAATCAAAGGTAATTTTCTCAATATGATGAATTGCATATATGAAAAACCAATAGCCAACATCATACTCAATGAAGAGAGATTGAAGGCTTCCCCCCCCCAAGATTGGGAATGAGACAAGGATGCCCTCTGTCACAACTGTTAATCAACATTGTACTAGAAGTTCTAGCTAGAGCAATCAGGCAGAAAAAAATAAAAAGTATCCAAACTGGAAAGGTAGAAGTAAAACTTTCTTTATTTGCTGATGACATGATACTGTACTTGGAAAATCCTGAGAAATTTACAACAAAGTTATTTGAGTTAATAAACAAATTTGGCAAGGTTGTGGGATACAAAATTAATGTGCAAAAATCAGTAACATTTCTACACACAAGCAACGACCTAACTAAGGAGTCAGTTCAGAAAAAAAATTCCATTCAAAATAGCAATAAAAGATTCAAGTACCTAGGAATGAACTTAACTAGGGATGTAAAGGACTTGTACAGAACAAGGTACATAACATTGCTAAAAGAAATCAAAGAAGATATAAATAGGTGGAAAGGCATTCCCCGCTCAGGATAGGTAGGTTACATATAATTAAGATGTTAATTCTATCCAAATTAATCTACAGATCCAACACAGTACCAATCAAAATTCCAACAACCAAACAACCTATTTTGAAGACTTGGCAAAGCTAGTTACCAAATTTGTCTGGAAAGGAAAGAGACTCCAAATAGCTAAAAGCATCCTTAAAAAAAAGAATGAAGTAGGAAGAGTAACACTTCCTGATTTTAAAACTTATTATAAAGCCACAGTGGTAAAAACAGCATGGCACTGGCACAAAGATAAAAGAATCGAATTGAGAGTGCAGAAATAGACCACCAAATCTATGGTCAACTGATTTTTGACAAGGCCCCCAATCCACTGAACTGTAACAATATAGTCTTTTCAAAAAGTGGGCATGGAAGAACTGGATATCAATAGCCAAAAGAATGAAAGAGGACCCTTACCTCACACCCTGTACAAAAATTAACTCAAAGTGGATCAAACGCCTAGATATAAGAATTAGTGCCATAAAGCTTTTAGAAGTAAATGTAGGGATACATCTTCAAGACTCAGCAATAGTAATAGGAGGTAGCTTCTTAAATTTTACACCCAAAGCACAAGCAACAAATAAAAAAATAGATAAATGAGAACACCTCAAAATCAAATGCTTGTGTGCCTCAAAAGACTTGGTCAAAAAGGTGAAGAAGCAACCAACTCAATGGGAGAAAATATTTGGGAAGCACACATCGGACACATTGATATCCTGTGTACGTAAAGAAATCATACAACTCAACAACAAAAGACCAAGCGACCCAATAATCAAATGGGCTAAAGATATGAATAGGCATTTTTCTGAAGACCAAATATAGACGGCTCAAAAAGAAACAAATGCAGATGGCTCAAAAGCACATGAAGAGCTGTTCATTTTCATTGGCTATAAGGGAAATACAGATCAAGACTACAATGAGATACCACCTCACACCTATAAGAATCACTTCTATTAAACAAACAGGAAACTATAAATGTTGGAGAGGATGTGGAGAAATTGGGACACTTATGCACTGCTGGTGGGAATGTATAATGATGCAGCCACTGTGGAAGACTGTTTGGCGGTTCCTTAGGAAACTAAATATCAAGTTGCCCTATGACCCAGCAATAGTACTACTCAGTATAACCACAGAAGAGCTGAAAGCAGTGACACAAACAGACATTTGCATACTGCTGATCATAGCAGTATTATTCACAAATGCCAAAATATGGAAAGAATCCAAGTGCCCATCAACAGAAGAGTGGATTAACGAAATGTGGTATATACATACAATGGAATATTATGCAGCAGTAAGACGAAATGACATCCTGAAGCACATGACAAGATGGATGAGTCTTGAGGACATAATGTGGAGTGAAATAAGCCAGACACAAAAGGATAGACAGTGTGTGACTCCACTTTTATGACCATGGTAAAGGTGGCTGAAGAATGAACTGAGAATAATTGGTGAATAATGGTGTATACATGTGATCAAATGTTCTGCTTCTTCAAAAAGGAACAAAGTTGTGAGGCATGCAACATTGTGAATGAACCTATGGGATGTTTAATGAGGCAAAATAAGCCAGAAACAAAAGAACAATTATTATATGGTCTCCTTTAGAAAATGCTTATAAGAAAACAAGGCCCTAGATTGTAAGCTCTTGTAGCAGTCACATTTTGTCTGGAATGGTAGTTATTACTTCTGGATTTTGAGAGACTGTTTTGTATATGTATAACCTGGTATTCAGAGATAAGAATGAAAGTGATTAGGTTAGTATTAAGGTAATTCAGAATACAGGGGTAAGGAAGACATTGTCTATATTTTAGAAACTCACCTACTCTTGGAGACCAAAGGAAGAAAGGTTTATTTTGTCCAGAACCTTAATTTTCTGTAGCACATAATATAACAACCTGTCTGGATAAATCATTTAAACAATTCAAACACAGGGAGCCCAGAATAACATTGAGGGCCTTTAATCCTGTATAGCTTAATTTAATGCCTGAATATATCCCAGAATATATTAAGCAGATAATCAAAAAGTATTGACAAAGTTCCTTGATGGATCAGGGCTATTAAAAAATATAAAGATGAACAGTTAAAAATCTCCCACCCACATTTCTATGCCCAGTCACTACCCCTTATCTGGGGAATGTACTTTTGTCAATTTCTTGTATGTCCTTCCAGAGTTCCTTCATACTTTTCTTAAAATCATTTATTGAATCCCATCCTTTCACCACAGGTTTGTAAAGCCTAATATGTTTTATAACTATTTGTTTCAGTATGACTGGGACAGAGCTAGTCAATATTTGTTGTCCCAGCATAATTATTTAGTAGTTCCCCTTTCACTTTTAAATAAATGTTCCAGTTTAGACCCTAAATTATGTGGTCACCCAAGTTCTGTTCTAAGTCTGCTTGAGTCTGTCTAATTGTTTATATATGAGCAGCTTCCATATGGACTTTTTAAATAGACTTTATTTTTCAGAATAATTTGATTTTCACAAAAATTAAGAGTATAGTTCAGAGACTTCCCATATATCTCACACTGGGTTTCTCCTATTATTAACATCTTTTTTGTTTTTTAATTTTAATTCACATTTATTTAAATATAGCATTTTCTTAGACAAATTTAAGTACTTATAAGCACATTTATAACATGGTAGACATAAATATAAATGAAATGTTTGAATATTATGGACAAAATTTAACAAATTTATTAGACAAATTAACTTCATGCTTACATTTAGCTTTAAGGGCACATTAACATGGATATTTGAAAAGGATGGAAAAAAGCTATAAAATGTTCACATTTGCTTCGGTAATAAGTCATATTTCTTAGAGTGATGATTTATGAAACTATATAAAAACTAATTTAACATAAACTACCTATGGTAACATTATTTGCAAATGAAGTATATTTTTGTCAATAGAAATGTTTCTTTAACTTTGAAATAATATAGCACATGTATCAAGAACATGGCACATTTATTTATTAAACATATATTTATAACAAACTAAAAGTTGAATAATTCATGCACTTTTATGCAGAGAATTAACAAATTATATTGCTATTAATGAAATCAAAGCTGATTTAAATTTTCCATGGCATAGAAAATTCTCTATCACAATCAATCTCTTTCCCTTACAATTTATTGACCA
Source organism: Myrmecophaga tridactyla (assembly GCA_004026745.1). NCBI lineage: Eukaryota > Metazoa > Chordata > Mammalia > Pilosa > Myrmecophagidae > Myrmecophaga > Myrmecophaga tridactyla. The sequence goes on from PVIY010057617.1 coordinate 7,855, forward strand.
ATGGCAGTTCTCTTCTGTGCTAGTTGGAATAAATACTGGATAGCCAAGAAGTACAAGTTATATCTAGGTGTTTTGCCTACACTCTAATTGGAAATGAGTTGATTTCAGTTTTTCTCTCAGTAAAACCTTTCCATCTGTGCTGTGGCCCACAAATTTCTAAATAAGGATGTTATCAGCAATAATAAGTATCATCATGAGATGTTTTTCTTTAGGAGGCAGAGAGGTTGAAAAGGAAATACAGTGCTCTTCATAAACTGGGAACATATGTGGTAAGGAGAGCAAATGTCAATTGAGGCAGAGTCAGGGAAAATCCTTTGGAAAGCTGGTGGAGAGAGCACACTCTGAAGTAGCAAAAAATGCAGAGTAAAAAGGCAGGAATATCATTGACTATCCCACATCACTCAAAAGAAACAGCATCTAGAGGAGTTTCTTATGTCAACAAGCTACCACTGCTTCTCAGCACAAGTTTTAAGTTTCCACATCAGTATGTTTAAAATCAAGGCTGAAGAAATTAAGATAACTGGCAACCTTCATTCTGAATTTATTAATAAACACTATGGAAGAAGAAAGGGAATAAAGTTAATTCAAGCCTCCTCCAAACCAGAAAAAAAATTCATGCTCACTCTAAGTGCAGAATTCATCACTGTGGTTACTAAGAAAAATGCCACAGTTCTTTTTCACATTTCTTCTAAGATAAATTGGAGGTGCTCTATGTCGAGAGACCAGGTGAAAGAGTCTATCCGTTTTATAAAAACCTTGAAAGCCTAATTTTTGTATTTGTTATCTAGGGGAAAGGAAGTAGAAATTAGCTCAATTTTTATATAAATATGCTTTATTCTAAAAGAAATAGGACAAGGAACACCATGTTATTTTCTTTGCTTTATGATCCCTGCCTTTCTGAGGGTCTTTAAACAGTGAAATGGCAAAGGACATCACACAAGTTAAATAAAACAGGCAAATGTATTTGAAAAGCTTTTCAGGTGCAAGTAGGCATGAAGATTATGAATCACAGAGCACTGAATTTTCCAGGCTGAAATCATACCAAAACCGTGATAAGTTTTCCCTGATATCATAGGTGAGTAAGTAGTCGGGAAGGTGCCCTGTATGGCCTGCATGTGCGGGGCCAGGGTGAAGGGGATGTTGCTCAGGAGCTCGGCCATCAATGAGCTGTTTTTCAGAGTCAGACCTGCCTTATTTTCCATCTCAGGGCCTGCTACCATCACATTGGACACATTTTTTTTTGCCGGTCTCCAAAGGTTGGTTGCCTTCTACTTCTGAAGTTTTTTTCTCTTGTTGCCATTCTTTGCTCATTTGCTGCATTTCCCAAAAAGAACAAATCCACCTGCTTCTCTCTCTGGTACTGAGGGCTTTTTAGATTCAGGAGGCTTTCTGAATAAGTGAAAACACTGTGGCTGCTACTGTTGCTGCTCTCTATGGCTCTTGTGGCATTATCTGCCTCCCCGCCCCATCCCCAGCAGGGCACTGGCACCTGGCATCTATTAATAACATCTTTACCATGGTAAATTTGTGACAATTAATTAACCTATACTGATGCATTATGATGAACTAAAATACATACTTAATTCAGATTTTCCCAGCTTTTACCTAGTGCCGTTTTTCTGTTACAGGATCCCATCTAGGATACCACATTACATTTAGTCATCATATCTCTTTAGGCTCCTCTTGGCTGTGACAGTTTCTCAGAGTTTCCTTGCTTTCAATGTCTGAGTGTTTAGAGGAGTATTGTTCAGGTATTTTGTAGAATACTCTTCTATTGGAATTTGTCTGATATTTTCTCACATTAGACTAGGGTTATGGGATTTTTGAAAGGAAGGCCAAGGAAGTAAAGCTCCATTCTCACCACATCATCTCAAGGCTACACATCAACATGATTTATTATAGTTAGTATTGACCTTGATCACCTATTTGAAATATATTTGACAGGTTTCTCCACTGTAAAGTTACTCTTGCCTGTCACCATATTTTGATTCTTTGAATGAAGTCAATATTTGCAGCCCATACTTGAGCACAAAATTATATTCCACCTCCTTAAGTGTGAAGTATATGCATAAATTATTTGAAATATATTGTTTAGATAGCTGTAATTTTATAATCCATCTTTACAACTTATTATTGTTCTTCAAAATAGGCCTTGATATTCTTATTCTTTTATGTCTTCATATGATGGTTAGATTGGTTTTGTTAGGTACCATTAATCATTTTGGTTGAAACTTATTTTATTACAAAGTTGCTTTGGAGGAGATCTGCCATCTTTGCACTATTAAGTTTTCCAAAACTTTGATATTTCTCCATTTACTTAGGTCTTTATTTTTATATCTTTCTATACTTTACAATTTTCTCTGTGAAAATCTTATCCACCAAATGTTAAATTAATTTCTATTTTCAAGTGGTTTTGGATAATTTTTAAAAAGTTATCTTTTTATTACATATCTGTCATGGTCAAGTTCATGTGTTAACTTGGCCAAGTGGTAGTGCCCAGTTGTCTGTTCAAGCAAACACTGGCCTATCTGTTGCTATGAGGACATTTCATGGACTTAAATGATGACAATGTTGGCTGCATCCACAGCTAAGGGGAGTGTCTTTTGCAATGAGTGATGCTTAATCTAATCACCAGAAAGTTTTTAATGAGGATTCAAAAGAGACAATCACTCTTGCTGTCTCATCCAGCCAGCCTTTCCTGAAAGTTCATTGAAACCCTTCACTGAAACTCACGGCCTGGCCCACAGATCCTGGACTCTTACATCCCCATGGTTGTGTGAGACACTTTTATAAATTTTATATTTACAGATATCTCCTGTTGATTCGGTTTTCTTTTGAGAATCCTAGCTAATATAGCTTGGTACCAGGAATGGGGTGGTTCTTAAGAAACAGGATCTTAAAAATGGGTATTTACAATTGGTTTCTACTCTGACTAGACTCAAAGGCACTAATGACTCTCTTTCCTGCAATCAGGATGGCATGTCCAGTCCATGGGGTGAGCTGGCAAAAGAGCTAGTCAAAATATCACCATTTGATTCTTCTAATGCTTCACTTGTACGAAGCCAGGCTCTGGGTGATAATGTTTTTGACACCTTTACAGAGTTTTGTGGAATTAAGAGGTATAGAGATGTTGCCTGGTTGTTGTTACATATGCTGTATACATTGATGAGGGAAAAGGATGAGCTGAAGGCATCAAATGAGAAGCTTACATGCCATATGACAGCTGTAAAAGTTTCTATGAGTGGTCTGAAGGAAAATCTTATTTCACTTAGCTGCGGACTTGAGATCTCTGAAAATAAGACTCAGAGTTTCATTGTTAGAGTAGCAACTTTACAACATAAGCTGAAATCTCAGCCTAGCATGGTTTCTGTTGTTAAAGTGAGGGCATTGATTGGAAAGGAGTGGGACCCTGAAAAATGGGATGGTGATATATGGATTGATAAGGATGGCTGTGGAGACATTGAAACCCTAGATCTGGTGCTGAGTCTCTTCTAGATAACCCTATAATAGTCTGTCCTGAGGACATAGCTACTCCACCTCCAGCCTGGTGTAAGGAGTTGGCCACCCAACCTCCACCTGAAGAGATGAATCCATCAGTGCCTCTGAAGCACGTAGTTACCCCCCATGGGGAAACAGCTCTTGACCCTCTGCCTGGAGTGGTTAATCTTCTTTCACCAGATGAAAGTGTAAATGAATGCCCTGAAGTAATTGCCTTGGAAATTACCTCTAATTCTTTTCATGACACACCTCCACCACTCCTCTTTTCTTCCAGACTTATAACTAGACTGAAGTCTGAACAGGCCCCAAAAGGTGAGGTATAAAATGCCACCCATGAGGAGGTACACTATACTCCAAAAGAGCTGCGAGAGTTTTCCAATTTATATAGACAGAAATCAGGGGAATATGTGTGGGAATGGATTTTAAGGGTGTGATAATGGTAGGAGGAATATAAGGCTGGATCAGGCTGAATTTATTGATATGGGCCCACTAAGGAGAGATTCTGCATTCAATGTTATAGCATGAAGGGTTAGAAAAGGCATTAAGAGTTTGTTTGGATGGTTGATTGAAACATGGATCAAAAGGTGGCTGACATTACCTGAGGTTGAAATGCCAGAACTGCCCTGGTATAATGTAGATGAGGGGATGCAACAGCTTAGAGAGATTGGAATGTTAGAGTGGATTTATCATGGAAAGACTGATCATACACCCCTGGAATGTCCAGAGGGTGCACTTTTTACCAGAACTGTGAGAAATAAATTTGTGAGACTAGCTCCATCATCCCTGACGAGCCCTGTAGTCATCCTACTATGTCGATCAGCTAATACTGTGGAAACTGCTGTCACTGAGCTGGACTCCTTAAACACAATGGGGATGATTGGATCCCAAATTGGCAGAAGTCAGGTTGCAGCATTTAATCGCCAAAGTCAAGGTGGGAGTGGCTATCATAATGGACAGCAGACTCAAAGTGGGTGTCAAAATAATCTGACTTGCAGAGACTTGTGGTGTTGGTCAGTAGATCATGAGGGTACCTAGAAGTACAATAGATGGGCAGTCTACTAAATCTTGTTTGAGCTGTATAAGGAGAAGAGTTTTAGGTCAAGTGAACAGAAGTCTAACTTGAATTACAAAAACAGAATCACAGCCCCTTAATCAATTTCCAGACTTGGGTCAGTGTGTTAGTTAGATTCAGTTGTCAACTTGGCCAGGTGAGCACACCTAGTCTTGTTGCTGCGGACATAAGCCAATGGTATGTGAACCTCATCTGTTGCTAATTACATCTGCAGTCGGCTAGGAGGCGTGTCTGCTGCAATGAGTGACGTTTGACTTAATTGGCTGGTGCTTAAATGAGAGAACGGCAACGTAGCACAGCCTAAGCAGCTCGGCATTCCTCATCTCAGCACTTGCAGCTCAGCCCAGGCCTTTGGAGATGGAGAAAGAAGTCACCCCGGG
>PVIY010057618.1:0-12809 GCA_004026745.1 Myrmecophaga tridactyla
CAAATGGGGGGAGACATGTCATCCCCTAATCCAGCTTAACAACCATTCTTGACTAAATCACATCATCCAGGGAGATGATTTGACTACAGTTTCAAACATAAAGTATTGAATAGAGATTATTCTACCTTTATGAAATGATATTTTGATTAAAATATGGCTTTTCTAGGGGGCATACTTCATTTCAAACCAGCACAGTTGTCATTTCTTATTCTGGAGAGTAAGAAAGAATGTGATAGTGGATTATGCTCTTGTTTTATTAATCAGGTCTATATTCCAGGCATTGAACTCAATAATTCATACTCATTATTTTATTTTTCTTCCGAGTCACCCTTGAGGTAGGCATTAGAATTGCCACTTAGATATGTGAAAGTGGAGATGCAGAAAGATACAGTGGATTAACCAAATCATAATCAGTGGGTCAGAGACAGGGTTCCAGTAAAAACAGTGCTGATCTCTCCATCTCCCCATACCTCCTCTACTGAGATCCCTTATCTTAATTCAGGTCACATAATTTCTTATAGTACACATATCCCTTATAGGCAGTGGGACCACAGGTTGAAGGAATCTGCTATTGTGTGGATTCTTTCAATTCCTCCAAGGAGCAAAAACCACTAACTACCTGGAGAAACAGTAAAAGGATGTTTAATGGTAGAAATTAGGACTGAAAATCCATTCTCCACTGGGCCCAGGTGTCCCAAAGGTAAAGGAGAGAAATATGAAAACTAATAAGTCCTTTGTTCAGAAGGAAGAAATGAGTCATCTTCATGAGGTGACATAAGAACTGCTTCCTCAGAGACCAGAGAACATGCTATATATCTTCTCTGTAATAAATCAGGATATTTCCTTCAGAGCCCTGTGTAGGAACCCTACAATTAGAAGGTGTTGTGGGCAATATTACAGCTGCACAACAGCAATCTATTCTATGGTTTGAAATGTATTTTACTCTGATTTAAGAAATTGAGCTATTTGCCTTTTAAGAAAGGTAAAAGAAAGAAGATATCTCTCCTAAAAGAATGCAGGATTTCTGCAAAATAATGCAGAGATGCAGAATGAATTTCATATGAAGGAGAAGTTGTAAAGAGTTCAGTTTTCCTATCTAGTTCCTGTATATATAATGAACAGCCTCCTCTAAGGTATATTCTAACTACGTCAGCCACTTAATTTGGAAGAATTACAGTTAGTGTGTTCTCTAAAATGAGTTTTTTCCACTTTTGTTTTTTTTTTTCATGAACTTAAGCATTGAACAGGAACAAGCAAAGGGAAAAAGGAGAACTCAAACAATTACAAGAGGTGAGTAGAAGATATAAAAGATGTTGTCCATATAACTTGATGACACAAAGAAAAATACCACACTCCTATTAATTCCCATAACCACCAATTGGAACAAAATCCCAAGAGCACTATGCGACTAAAAAAATATGCTAATTAAATGCTCAGTCCGTTTTCATTCTTAGAAGATTTGTGAAACATTAAGGGAAATGCAAGCAGTAGTACATAACATGAATTTTAAGGCTTTTTTGAAACACTTTAGAAAGATCTCAGAAAAGGCTGCTACTACTTTCAGAAACTCACAGAACATGAAAACTCAGATAATCTCTGGGTTACAGAGTTGACTGCAAAATCAAGGTAGAAGAAGATGTATTGCAAACAGGGGTGATGAAAGTGTACAATTGACAGCACCAGACATTAAACAAATGGTATTTCATTAATATTACAAATAAATCAACGTGAGTTCTAGAAAAGACATTTTCCAATAACTGCAATCACTTTTTCACTTCAGAACATATGTGTGTATTTTCTTTAACTAAGTATATTCTAGAGTATTAATAGAGCTCTGAGCATTATGAGATTTAGTTCTCTGTTTATTAATTCTTTCATCTATTAATTAAGGGTGTCATTCAAAATAATCTCAAATATTAAGAGGATATGACATATGAACTCAGTTTAACTTTGTAACTTTAGGCAAGTTAATTTTTTGAGCTTTTTATTTTAGTAACAGATATACAACATAACATTTCTAATACTAGTCATTTTCTATTGTAAAATTCAATGGTATTGAATTCCCAATATTGTGCTACTTTTTCATCACCTCAAACAGAAATGCTGTACCCAATTGGTAGTAATTCCCCATATCACTCACCCCCTGCTCTTGATAGTCTATAATCTACTTTTTGTCTCTATAACTCTGTTTGTTCTAGGTATTTCATATGGCAAGCTTACTGTTTGTATCTCACATTTGCCATCTGTCAACAGGGAATAATAACACTACCTATTCCAGAAGATTTCAATAAAATAATGCAACCAAAATACTGCCTGTGATTCTTAGATCTTCTGCCTCATGGCAAAGCACATAGTGGCATCTCTTGGTCTCTCCTCTTCTCTTCCAGCTTCCATTGACCTTCAGCTTCTTACTTCCTGTGGCTTTCTCCCAGCCTGTCTTAATTTCATTTTCTTATAAAGGACTCCATTAATAGGATTAAAACACATCCTGATTGAGGTGGGACACACCTCATCTGAAGTAGCCTCATCAAAATGTCTGTCTTACAATAGATCCACATTCACAGGAATGGATTAAATATAAATACCATGTTTTTTCTGGGGTACATAGAGCTTCATACCAGCACAAGAAGGCAATATGGTATTGAAGAACAGCAAATGACTTACTACCAAGAGGCAAGTATTTGGGAATGTAGAATGGTACAGACAAAGTGGAAAGCAGCATGGCAGTTCTTTTTACACTTAAATATAGAATTGCCATATGTCCCAGAAATTCTACTTCTTGTACTAAAGACTTTGAAAGCAGAGACTCAAACATGTACACCAATGTGTACAGACATAAGAAGGAATGATATTCTGATGCATGCCACAACATGGATAGACATTGGAAACATAATACTGAGTCTGATAAGCAAGGCATATAAAGACAAACACTGCAATATTTCACTTATTTGAAAAAAGGCAAATTCATAGAGACACAAAGTAGATTTTGAGGTTATCGGGGATGAGAGGAAGAGGAAAGGGTGAGTTGGTACTTGTGGGTGTTTTAGTTTGTTAAAGTTCTTGGAATGCAGTATATCAGAAATAGATTGTTTTTTCCAATAGAATTTTATTAGGTTACAAATTTATGGTCCCAAGGCCATGGAAATGTCCAAATTAACTACTCAATAGGAGTATACCTTCTATGAAGAAAGGCTGATGGCTTCTGGGGTTCTTCTGTCACATGGGAAGGTGTCTGCTGGTCCTTTGCTCCCAGGTTCAATTGCTTTTAGGTTCCATGTGTCCTTGTTTGTTTCTCAAGGGACACCTCTCTGAGCTTTCTTGTGAGTCTTCTTTTAGTGTCTCCAGGGTGTTTCTCTTCTTCACTTAACTTCATTCCTCTGCTCTATGTACCTGTCTCTTTGTGTTTTCTGTCTTTATTCTCTTCATAGAAGACTAAGTAAAAGGATTAAGACCTACCAGGAATTGGGTAGATCACATCTCCATGGAAAAAAAACAAATTAAAAATTCTGCCCCCACAAGAATGGATTAAAAGAACATAGTCTTTTCTAGGGTACATAACAGATTCAAACCAACACAGTGGGTGTAAGGTGTTTGTAAATTTGGGGAATTTAAAAACAAAATTAAGAAGAAGAAGGAGAAGGAGAAGGAGAAGGAGATTTATGCATTAACCTAGGATTTACCACTGATTAGCCTTGAAATCTACATACATCATCTGACTTAAGATTATACCTGCTTATCTTCCTCACTGATTTGTGATGATGCTCACATAAGACAATGGATGTCATGGCACTTTGAAAGTTGTATTATACTCTCTGAACATGCTAGCTTTTGATATAGATGAGTCTATCAAGCCCATATCCCATTGGAAACTAGGAGGCACAGAGCGTGTGTAGACATTTCTGTGGAGAATGGATCTAGTCATTGCCCACCCTTCTCCCCAGCTGTGTCCAGTAGATTCTTTATCTCCAATATCAATTTACGTTAGTCCCATATTTCAATTTCAGACAGTATCAAATGAACCCCTGCTGTGAGTGATAATAGATTTTTTAACACTTTGTTTTAACTTCTGAGTTATAATTTGAGGGCTTATCTACTCATTTTAACTACTGTTCCACAGCTTAAGGCCATGGAAAGTGTGAGGGACTGGAGTGGAAATGGAGAAGAATTCCACTGGAACTGCTGTCCACACTTTCACTTGAAGTTCTAAACTCTTCATCTATTCTGAGATTTTTTTTTCGTCCTGTATCAGGGTTCATTACTCCTTATCAGAGATGAATTTTATTTCCATTTGGATTACCTGGAATTAAATTATTCCCCAATTCACTATGATGCCTGGAAAATTTCAAATGTTGCTGTTGTGTTTCTGGTTTCTTTAGTGATATTAGGAACCTGGGTGTTAGGAGTTTCACTATCTTGGTAAATTCCATTACCTTTTTCTGGGAGGGGGTGGAGTCTACTCACTCTTACCACAAGGTTCTCTAAATATCAAATTATTGAAAATTCTCAGGGTTTTACTGACATGCTTTTTTTCCTACAGATAATGATTCTGGGAAAGTGGAATAGTTTGGAATCATAATATCTGCATAGTTTCATCTTTCCTTGACCATCAATTATTGCAATTTTTTTAACTTCCATAAGAGATTCAGCTCTTTCCCTTGACATTGTTGATTAATTTTTCTATCTTTTAATTTTTTAATTAATTATGTTAGTACTACAAGGGAATATTCAGTGGCCTATATTCATTCCATCATCTTTCACCAGAACTTACATCTAAAAGCTCTGCTAACATTACACTTGATTTATTTTTTATACTTACTGGTGAGAATTCTATCTTAAGTCCTTGTTATTATTCAATAAATGGTTAATGCTGGGGGAATGTCAGCTTGTGATTAATAGATACTCAGATACTTGCTAAGGAAATTAGTTAGTACTCAGATATAGGGCTTGTGAGTTGACATCAAGTTCATTACTTTTCACTTTATGCTCTTCGGTTAGAATATGTATGGGTATATATTGTAAAATTTTGTTTATGGCACTTCCATGTATTCATCTAACCAAATGTCATCTTCTATCTTTTCTTTTACCCTAGCTCAAATGAACAGATATATGAAAGAGACTCAAAGCAGGAATCAAACAGAAGTGACAGAATTTCTTCTCTTAGGACTCTCAGAGAACCCAGATCTACAAACTACCCTCTTTGTATTGTTTCTGTCAATCTACATGGTGACGGTGGTGGGTAATTTGGGAATGATCATGTTGATTAAGATTGATCCCTGTCTCCACACCCCCATGTACTACTTTCTCAGCAGCCTCTCCTTTGTCGATGCCTCTTATTCCTCTTCTGTCACTCCTAAGATGCTAGTGAACCTTGTAGCTGAGAATAAGGTGATTTCTTTCAGTGGATGTGCTGCCCAGTTCTACTTTTTTGGCTCCTTCCTGGGGACTGAGTGCTTCCTGTTGACCATGATGGCATATGACCGCTATGCAGCCATTTGGAACCCCCTGCTCTACCCTGCTCTCATGTCGGAGAGAATTTGCTTCTTGTTGGTGGCTACCTCATTCCTAGCAGGCTTTGGAAATGCAGCCATTCACACAGGGATGACTTTCAGATTGTCATTTTGTAACTCTAATAGGATCAACCATTTCTACTGTGACTCACCACCTCTGCTCAAACTTTCTTGCTCTGACACCTACATCAATGGCATTGTCATCATGGCTTTCTCCAGTTTTAATGTCATCAGCTGTGTTATGATCATCCTCACATCCTACTTATGCATCCTCATTGCCATCTTGAGGATGCCATCATCAGAAGGCAGGCAAAAAGCCTTCTCCACCTGTGCTTCCCACCTTATGGCTGTCACCATATTCTTTGGAACAATTCTTTTCATGTATCTGCGCCCTACCTCTAGCTACTCAATGGAGCAGGATAAGGTTGTCTCTGTCTTTTATACAGTGGTCATCCCTTTGCTAAATCCCCTCATCTACAGTTTGAAAAATAAAGATGTGAAAGAAGCCCTAAAGAAAATCTTACAGAAACACATACTCTAAATCCCATTCTGTTATGTATAAGAAATTACAATTTCTTAATAATTTTGTCCTTTAATGGAGCCTTTTACTTGTGTCAAGGTAAAGGATTTAAAATTTTTGGATTGTTTAGTCTCCTAGCATCTTAAAATATATATATGGGCCTATCTGATGAATGAATACAGGTTGGATATCAAAACATTTGGAATTGGCAGAGCTGTATTTAAGTTACAACTCCAACATTTAGTTCTGTTGGTGTCAGTATCATTGTATGTAATTTAGTGTCTTTGGTTGGGCTCCAGGCAAACAGAGACTGAAACAGACATTCATACGTAGGAAGTTTACTGGAGAGTGCACAGAGAAACAGTACCTATAAAGGGGTGAGAGAAGCAGCATTGGACAGAAGAAGTGGAATTTTGATGAAGTTGCCACAGAAGATTCAGGTGATCTCACGTGGAGATCTGGAGATTGAGACAGTCCTTCAGAGATTCTCAAATTGTGATTAAATGTCAGATATTTGTTCTTACCCAGCTTTGCATGTGGGATATCCTCGTCGAGGGGTATAATCTTGGGCAAGGCAATTCCTCTCAGCAGGGGCAGTTTCCAAAGAGGAATTCACCTGTGAACCATCAGTTGCTGATATACCTGGCAGCTGGGGAAATAACAACTTCAATACTTCAATCCAGAAGAGAAAACCTACCCAGTATACCACATCATCTAATACAGATAACAATTATCACACTTATGTGGATGTCTAGAGCATCAAATAATACACAAGAAAGACTCTTATCAGACATTATATTAATATGAGAAGCACAGAATACTGGAGGAATAACTTACTGGCTTTATTAATTAATTGTAATATTGCAAGAATAGTAATTATTGTACTTTATCTTTTAATCTTTCCCCCTCCCAAGGTTGCACATAGATTTCAATAAAATTTTGTCAATTAAATGATCTACTAATTGCTCATTGAAGTGGGCTGGGTGTTGCAAATTTTGAACAAAGAAATAAAAGCCTTCTTGGGTGACATTGCATGGTGGAGGTGATCGAAGTCATCATTTGACATTGAGTAAATGTCTATTCATTATTTTTTCCCTTTCCAACACCCATGAGGGAGAACATTCATTGAGCAAGGACAGCAGTGCTCTGCAAGCCCCTTTACACCTGAATAAACAAGTGAGTCCCCAAAGGAGAAGTCAGTTCATCCTGCCCATCCTGCTTTCCTGTAAGCTGTATGAGGAGTCTCCCCATCTCCCCATAATTCCCACATTTACCTATTCACCAAGGTTTCTCTCAAAGGCACCTGAAACTCTCCTGTGGTTCACATCTGTATTCATTCCCCCTTCATTTCTAACTCATCTACTATAATACTTGTCTTTTAACAACTTTTTATCACAAATCTAAGAAAAGTGACACTTTATTATTAATCATCACTATTCTCATACCCTCATTTCATTCACTGCTCAGCTGAGATTTTCTCAATCTATCATATAATCACTCACATAATCATCCTCAATTCCATTGTTCCCCTTACCCTCCATTCTACTCTTCTGACAGTAGCCCAACTTTATTTAAACTTATTCCTTTGCCCTGGTCGTTCACCAAAGCTGCATATTACAATTAGGGAAAATTCCCCAGCACTCCTTCTGTGGCCTTGATCTTGCCTCACATTTCACCCCCTCCAAAAATAGAAATAATCAGAGAAGTTCACCCACCTTTAAATATTTATATTTCCTTCCCTCCTTTCAAAATGATAATGTGTCTTTGTTTCTATCTTTGACCAGCTCTTCCACTTCCTTGGAGTTTTCCATAGAATTTACTTCTGAAATTATATTTGTACTCTTCCCAACCATTAGTTTCTCCAATTCTGCAGGAAAATCCTCATTTGTTTACAAAAATGGTGTAGTATCAACTTTCTTAATAATTTCCTAGACTGAAAGCCCCACCCAGCCACCAATGCTTCTCTGTTATCCTTTACAATTAATTTTCTCTAAACCATAGTGTATAGTCATTGTTCTTGTCTCCTCATGTTCCATTGAGTCTCTAACATGCCAATTGTGTTTCTGTTCTGTTGTTCCACTGACCACAATCTTGACAAGGACTCAAAGGACTTCCATATACCATATCTGAAAATTACTTTGCCATCTTATTTTATCTAATCTGTTAGTAGGACTTGCCACAGCTGACCCATCCAGGTACCTTGAAACATCTCTCCTAGGCTTCTATATCACTCTTTTGGTTTGCTTCCTCCCTCACTGGTCACTTTTCCCTAGTCAGATTTGTGGGCTCTTCCTCCTCCTTGTGCAGACCTCTAAATCCTGGAGATAATAGTCTTCATCTGCATCCACTTGTTAGGTGATCTAAGAAGTCTGCAATGATTCCCAAATCCATATCCCCAGCCCTGACCTGAGTTCTAGGTTCATATATTGAGTTGACAACTTGATCTCTAGGGAACTTGGCAATATGAGAGGAATAAGAAATTTGCTTTCATTATTTTCTTATCCTGCTCAGTCACCTATAATATAATGAAAACTATAGGATCTTTTGTACTGCTAACAGAGCCTATACCTTAGCATCATATTTACTATCATTGGCTTAAAATGCCTTTTCCCATGTTTAGTTATGAATGCTTTATCTCCAGATATACTTCCTTAATATGTCCTTGGATCAAGAAATTGGACACCCTTTATATATTTATTTATAAGTCATTAAAATTTTGTTCACTATATAACTGGTATGCGCCATGTACTAGAGATGTAGCAGATAAGAAAACAAAGTTCCTGATTTCATGAAACATATTCAAGTGGAGAAGAATTTATTTTCTATATCAAGTATATATCAGTTTGTGTGAATATACATTTGTGTTTGTGTGAGTGTATGTGTTTGACGTGAAAGTGTTTGTGCTTTGAAGAAAAGTAAAGCAGGCAATGAAACAGAAAGTTGTGCTAAATGGTGTCAGTGGTGTTAGAGAAGAGCTCTCTGTGGAAATAACATTTGAGCAATGCCTGAGTAGAAGGATAATGCTATATGAATATCTGTAAATGAGAAATCCAAGCATAATCACAATAAATACAAAGGCCCTGGTACATCCTCCTTGTTTCCTCAGAGAAGCAAGGAAGCAAGCATATGTGGACAGGAGTGAGTAAATGGCAGGAAGTTACAAGTTGTGATCAGGAAGGTGTTGGGGAAATGTGGCATTTGATTATACTTTTTTTTATCACCATATAATAGCTGTCTCTCCACAAATCCAGACTACAAGCCTTTTGAAAGAATGGACAAGACTGATGTTGTTAGCTACACTCCTTAGTACATAGGACAGTTCTATCCAATAAAAATGTTTCAAAATCACTAAATAGCTGTTGAAACACTAAGTGAATGAATGAATTAAGTGAGAAACATGTTCTAGTTGAAATGACAGAAATCATATTTTAAGTGGAATTCTGAAATTTGGAGGCAAAAACTGCTGAATTCTGAACTACATAGTTTAATTCTGTGCTTAGTAGTTTCAGGACAATGAAATACTTTTTATAATTCTCTCCAGAGTATAAATGTCTCATTGGGTAAATTTTAATTCAATTACCTCAATGAAAATTGAAGGCACATTTTAATTGTGGATTCTTAACATATTTCAGACCTTAGACTTGTTAGTGTTTTGCAGACTCTAAATCTCAAGGGAATGATTTCAGGTTGGTAAGGCTGACCCTGTGTCTTGTATTCAGAAGCAGTATTTTTGACTCTTTGTTAAATTAGTTTTCCTGATTTACTGATGCTACTTCTATGATCAACAAAGCTGTAAATCTCACTGTTGAAAACCAGAAAACTGTATTCCTCTAGAAACAAATAAATAAAACACAACTAAACTTATAAATAAATTTCCCTATTTCCTTAAGAATATATGGCTTAAGGAAAAAAGGTAGGATGTTTTGATTTATATTAAAGTGTTCAGCTATGTAATTTTCTGAAATGCTCAAAAAACATTCCAGCAATTGAGACTGCACATCTTAAATAGAATATGTCTGAAACACTGCTTTTAATGTTACTGAGTAAATTGTGACCACATATAGTTTGAGAAGGGATTCAGAATCACCAGAAACAGAGAAAGAATTTTATAGACTAGTTAACATGAATATTTGCATATAGCTTATTAGCATGTAGTATATGCATATATACATGTGTGGAAAAGTAAGTACATTTAATGAGCTTTGTGTATTGTGTGAAAACATCTGGGTAAATTTAGTGACCAATGAAAGGTATTAAATAAGTTAATTATATGATATGTATAAATTGACAAACTGATCTATATTTTCAGTCTCTATCTTATTATTCTGTTGTGGTAGTTTTGTGATTTTGGAGCAGTTCTTTAACATTTATGAGGACAAATTTTCATTTATACAAGAAGAATTCTATCTCTATTTTGGTTTGTGTATAATCTACCAAGGATGATGTATAAAATGTCCTCTTGAACCAACAGGCATGTAGGGGTACTCCAAATATTTCTCTGAATTGAATCTAAATAATGGGCACTTAGTGGGAAAGTAGAGTTAGAAAAACAAAATATTGCCTTCCTCTTTAAAACACACATAGATACATGCACACATATATATTACACTTAGGATCATATAGGTTATACAGAACATTATTCCTATTATGCAAAATTATTTCTATGTGCACATAATGTTAATATATTTGAGTGTATATATTATATAAGTAAAAAGTGGAATATGTAAAGAATGGCTACAAAATTTTAAAATGTGGTTATTTTACAGGGTGGGATTTTAGTTGATTTTCAAGATAGAAAGACCAGTTAGAAGACTTAGGCATAAATCTAAGTGAAAGATGACGTTGGCTTGAGCCACAGTTTTAGAAGTGGAGGAAAAAGGGGGTGGCTTGTGGATACAGATATCTTTAAAATATAGCCAACAGAAGCAACTAATGGGCTGGATATGGCATGTATGAAAAGGATAAGAGTAAAAAATCTCCCTGAAAAGTGTTTATTTTTTTTCATCTCTGTGAACAAAAGCATAAAGTTATCATTGACTTGAGATGGGGAATACTATGGGTATAATATATGGTGAGGGTTGTGAGGAGGTCAGATTTGGTCATGTTGAATTTCTATTTGATATTCATGTAGAGTTGTGAGTAAGCAATTGCATGTGTGAGTCTAGAGTTTGGGAAAGTAGTCTTGGCTAGAGATATAAATTTAGGAATTTTAAGTAAATAGATGGAATTTAAAGCCAGGAGACTAATAAGAAGGGAAAGACTGTAAGTGTAAAAGAAAAGAGGTTAACGGAATGAGCTCTGAGCTACTCCAACAGAAAAGTGAAGGAAAAAAGAAGGAATAAGCAAAGAAAACTGGTAAATGAAAAACTCAGAAAGTGCAATGCTCTAGGAAGTAAAAGAAGAAAGCCTTTTAAGGAGAAGTAAACAATCAATGTATTAAATTCCACTGATATGTCAAGAAAGATGATAACTGATAATTGACACTGGATTTAACAAGACAAAGACCACTGGTAACTTTGACCAAAGCTTCAATGGAGTAATGGGGTGGAAAGCCTGATTGCAATGGGAATAAGAGAAAACAGGAAAAGCAGAACTGGATGCAGAAAGTATATTTGACTGCTTCATTAAATTTATTGCCAAGCAGTAAAGGAATAGGATGATAAGTGGCAAGGGCAATAAGATTAAGTATTTTTTTCTAAGATGGAAAAAATAACAGTATTTTGGTATGTCGCATGGGCATGATCTAATCAGAGTAATAAAATATAGTTCAGAATAGTTGGGGAGGAGAAAAAGAGGTGGGGGAGAGGGAGAGAGAGAAAGGGGAAGGATTGGAGGAGAGGAAAATGAGGAAAAGGAAAGAAAGAAATAGGAAAGGGAAGAGAAATACAAAAGAGAAGAGAAGAAGGATGAGGGAGAGAGGGGAGGAGAAGAGAAGTTGGGAGATAGGGTAATATATAGCTAAATTAAGGTCATTCTAAGCAGTTTGACTGTGATTTTATTGGCAATGGAGAATTTTAACCAGAAGGATAAAAGGATCAGAGTTTCAATATTTTTTTTAAGTAAATTATCTTATTCAGTCTTGGGTGAAGAGGGAAAGACAGCATGACCCCAGATGTAGGAAAAACACACACACATGCAGAAATGTGCATTTTTTTTTCTTTTGTATGCTGTATGGTGGGGTCACATTTAATTCTTTTTCCATGTGAGTATCCCTTTATTGCAGTAGCATTTATTGAATTTTTGCTTTGTTTCTTGTTTTTTAGTTTGTTTCCTTGTTTGTTTGGGAAGTGCACGGGCTGGGAATCAAGCCTGGATCTCCCACATGGAAGGTGAGAATTCTAACAGTGAACTCCCCTTGCACCTCCAGAAGTGTACATATTTTTAAATAAAATAGATTACTAAGTTTATTTACGGAATATTTTCTTTTTATCTCAATATTAAAACAAGGAGGTTTAATAGACACATTCTCAGAACACCTTAGAAGTAATCTTATTTAAGCACAGAATGAAATATTTGATATTCCTGGTATTTGGGGAACTAAATTTTTCTTGTTTTTTTTTTTTTTTTTGCTATTTCAGCAAATGAATCCTTCATTCTGAATAAGCTATAAAGAGCCATAGAGCAATGAATGAATTTATTCTCCAGAGATTCATGGATCCTCCAGAGCTAGTGTCTTCTCTTTGTTGTGTTTCTAGTCATCTATATCATCACTGTGGTTGAGAACCTTGGCCTGAATCTATTAATAAAACTTGATTCTCATCTCCAAATTCCCATGTACAGTT
>PVIY010057619.1:0-12804 GCA_004026745.1 Myrmecophaga tridactyla
CAAAAAAAAAAAAAAGATAAGCTGGACTTCACCAAATTAAAAATGTTGTGCTTCAAAGAACACCATCAAGAGAATAAGAAATCAACCCACAGAATGGAAGAAAAGTCTTACAAAGTATGTATCTGATAAGAGACTTATACCCAAAATATAGAAATAAGTCTTATAACTTAATAATAAAAAGACAAATAAATCATGTAAAAATATGGGGAAAGGATATGAATAGACATTTCTGAAAGAAGATATGCAAATGGCCACTGGCACACGAAAAGTGCTCAACATTATTAGCCATTGAAAAACCCCACTGAGATACCATTTCACAATCACAAAGATGCCTAAAATAAAAAAGACATAGAATAACAAGTGTTGATGAGTTTATTGAGAAACAGTCCTCATATATTGCTAATAGGAAAGTAAAATGGTGCAGCCACTATGGAGAACAGTTTGGCAGCTCCTCAAAACCTTATATGTAAAATTGCCATATGACCCAGCAATTCTGCTCCTTGGTGATGATGGGCTAAAAGAAATGAACATATATGCCCACACAGAAAACTTATACATGAATGTTCTCAGAAATAGTCAAATAGCCTCAAAGTGGAAACAACCCAAAAAAGAAATCCATCAGTAGTGTTATAACAAAGTACAGTATATACATACAACGGGATATTATTCTGTTATAAAGAGGGATGCAGCAATGATACATGCTACAACATGAATAAACCTAGGAAATATTATGTGAAGGAAGCCAATCACGAAAAAACAGATATTGTATGATTGCATTTATTTGAAATGTCTAAAATAGGCAAATTTTTGAAGACAGAAAGTAGATTAGTGTTTGCCAGGGACTGAGGGGAGGGGACAGTAGGGGTGATGGCCAATGGGTACAGGTTTTGGAGGGAGAGGTGAAGAAAATCTTCTTAATTATATTGTGGTGATGATTACACAACCTTGTGAATATACTAAAAACCACTGACTTGTACACTTTAAGAGAGTGAATTTTATGGTATGTGATTTATATAAAGACATTATATAAAAAAGAATCCTTTAGTATCCAAGATCAAAAGGTAATTCTATATTCTTTTCTAAAGCTTTTACAGATTTGCCTTTAATATTTACCTGGGATCAATTTTTGTACATAGTATGAGTAAGTTGTTCAATTTCAATTGTTATTGTTATTTTTTTGCATGGGCAGGTACCAGGAATCGAACCTGGGTCTCTGGCATGGCAGGTGAGAACTCTGTCACTGAGCCACTGTGGCACGACCCTTAATTATTTATAAGAATATTTGTCTCAGAACCATTAATTATGACGTTCCTCTTTTCCTCCACTGATCCTCGCCACCATCTCTTTTATTAATCAAGTCTACATCTATTGCATGGGTCTTTTAGTAGGCTTTCTGCTTTGTTCCACTGTCTTATTTGTCTATTCCTCTGTAATTCCATATTGTCTTTATTACTATAGTTTTATAAAACTTCTTATATCTGGTAGAGCAGTTTTTTTTCCCATATGTACTTTTTTCTTCAAGGGTACTACTGTTATTCTTGGTATTTTCATATTATATTTATCTCTAAATAAATTTTACAAGTGGCTTATCAAGTTAAAAAAATATATGCACACACACACATACAAAAGCCTATTAGGATTTTTAATGGTATTGCATTGAATCACTCAATTAAGTCAGTTTGGGAAGGCTCCTCCTTTGCAACATTGAATCTTCCAAATTATGAACATTATAAGTTTCTTGTTCATTTGTGTCTTCTTTACTGTTTCCCCATACATTTTCATCCAGAGGTCTAGTATTCTTTTTGAAGACTATTCTTCAGTTCTTGATATTGTTGATACTATAATAAATGAATTATCTTCTAAAATTTAATTTTCTAACTGTTGCTAGAATACCGAAATAATTGATTTTTGTATATTTTATTTTGTATCCAGTGACTTTGCTAAATTCTCATGTTGATTTTAAGGTTTACATGTAGATGTTTATGAATTTTGTATATATTAATTCTGTCATGTGCAAATAGTAACAGTTTTTCTTCCCTTCAAGCTCTTATGTCCTTTTAAAATTTCTTAAGTCAGAAAATTAAGGACAGGTTATAGTTGAATAGAAGTTATAAAAGCAAGGCACCTTGATCTATTCCTGATACCAAAAGGAAAGCTTTCCATTTTTCACCATTATAAATGATCTCAGTGGTAGAGTTTTGATAGCTACGCTTTATTAGATGAAGTAAATTTCCTTCTATAGTAGTTTGGATCGTTGCTTCCAATCCTCACTCCCTCCCTATGTTAGAATTATATATTCATGCACTTACCGTGTAAATGCTTGTGGCTTCCCACTGTTGGTGGAGTTTATTTCCCATCCCATTGATTTTGGACTTGACCATGAAATCTTTTTTTTTTTTTTTGGCATGGGCAGTCTCCAGGAATGGAACCCAGATCTCTGGCATGGCAGGAGAGAACTCTGCCACTGAGCCACCGTTGCACCACCCTGGCCATGTAATCTTACTTAGGTCAATGAGGATATTAGTAAATGTGATGTAAGCAGATGTTTTCAGTGTACTTGAAAGGTTTCTTATCTTCTCATCCTTCTGCCGTTCAATCTGAGAAAAGTATGCTTGGACAGTTACTTGTTCAAGTAGAATGAGATAATACACAGAGTAGACCTTAAAACACAATACCCAATAGAACCATAACCTACCCAATAATTTTTTTAAGCCACCAAGTTTTGGGGTTGTTTTATACAGAAGTGTTGCAGTGAGGGAAAAAAAAAAATGTCTGATGTGCTTGTACTCTTAGTTCACTAAGAATTTTTATTAGAAAAGGATTTTGAATTTTATCAAATGTTTTATCTGTATTTATTGAGATAATATAATTTTCCCTTTTTTTATTAATGTGGTAATTTATGATGGTTGATTTTTTTTTTTTTTTTTTTTGCATGAGCAGGCACTGGGAATTGAACCTGGGTCTCCAGCATGGCAGGTGAGAACTCTGCCACTGAGCCACCATCACACTGTCCAGATGGTTGATTTTGAATGTTACATTCTGCATTCCTGTTTTTTTAAAAACCAGCTGGAAGCTGAGTTCAAATGTTTGATTTTCATAAAAAATAGCTTTTGGAAGTATTACATTTTCCTATCTTTCTGATTATAGACTTTTAACTAAAAACTGGCTCATTCCCTTATGTCCTTTAGGATTGGGAAAGAGTTAGAATAAATCAAAGTAACACAGAGAAAAGATGACAAACTTGAGAAATAATTCTAATAAGAGGTCTATAGCTCTTGATGCTCTTTGGGTAATGAAAACAGAAGATGCTTTGGAATTCCACTTTCTTTTTATTTCTGTGAGTGAGGTATTCCACATGCCGTTTTCTGACCCACCATCAGCTAAAGCATTGACAATCTCTCCCTTCTGAGACAACTCTCTCTCCAGTTATGAATATAGTCTAGGCAATAGAAGAACTATCCCATAAGCTACAATTTCCCCTGGAAATCGATTAGAATTTTCTAGGATAACACTATACATGTTTTAAAAGGAGGATAGAGAAGTCTATTTATACCTTTAGCTTTTTTTTTTTTAATTAGAGTTGCTGGCATGGACAGCAGGCAGACTCTTCCAGAAAACATTGCTTAGGGCTTCTGTGTAAGACACAATGCTGAACTGAATAAATCTTTGGCCTGAGAATGGCATTTCATATTTGAG
Organism: Myrmecophaga tridactyla; assembly: GCA_004026745.1. Taxonomy (NCBI): domain Eukaryota; kingdom Metazoa; phylum Chordata; class Mammalia; order Pilosa; family Myrmecophagidae; genus Myrmecophaga; species Myrmecophaga tridactyla. Next base: position 3,697 of record PVIY010057619.1, read on the forward strand.
CCTAGTCAGGTAATCACCTCCAAGATTGTCATATTTTTCTTCAAATATAGGCATCCCTTTCTGAGCCTTGCTTGTCTTTCTGGCAGCACAGTTTGCTTCTTAGACTTCACTGTCTATTTGTATTTTGACTTTTCACAAAGGGCTCCTATGTGTCTCTAGAAATGTTTCTTCCTACCTGAGCGAGGCTCTTCTCGTGTCTGTACAGAAGCAGCTGTGATATTTGAGGTGTACAGTTTAAAATTAAGACAGAAGAAAGTAAATGAGTTTAATAAGCAGAGTCACTAATAGCTCGCAGTGACTTAGAAAGTTCTCCTTGCCCCCACCCTCCATTGCCAAGCCAAGGGTCTCCTCAGATAATGATGTTGAAGACTAATGATATGGTGATGCTTTGTGCGGCTCATTCGTCACATGCAAACTCAGTTCAGTGCTGCTTCACTTGCACTAGACGTGGCCTCTGAGATTGGAGTTTGACTGTGCTCCAAGACCCTTTCTGGCTTCTGTCCTGATGCCTATATGTATGGTCTGCAGGTGCGGCTGATACTATTTGTCCAGGAGTTAAACATGATGTCATAACTCTTAGCTTAGATTTTCCTGCAGTCAGTATGGTATAGGAGAAAATCCTATAACTGGAATTACTGTGGATGGTATAATAAAATAACATCCTAGAAATAGCATTGTGTGCCTGATGCTGAGATGAGAACATATGGTATCTCTGCCTTAGATTTGCTTTAAAAAATTAATTTGATTCGGAATGAACAGCCCAGGCCTGTATTTAGAGTCAAACATATGATTGTAATTTTAGAATTAGGAAGAGAAATGATTTTGTCTCTTTTGCAGAGTTTAAAGCAAAGTAGTTTTAAAGGAGGTAGAGGAAGGTGTTTGATTACGATGCTCTAATATAAGCAGAAACGATGGATAGAAAATAAGGATGAGTTTTAAGGACACTGAATGAAAAGACATTTTCCATGGCCATTGTGTAATTCATCCCAAGCACTCTGAACTTCTACTGTCCTCACCTGACTCTCCTGAAACAAATCTGGGCGAATGAAACATATCAAGTCACACATCAGTAAATAAGAGTGACTTCTGGGAATACAAAAATGCCTATAAAATCACTTCATTTTGTAATAACTGTAAAATGATTTCATTTGGGGATTTTAATACATCTAGGTTTATAATAAGAAAAATGCCGAAACAAAATTTTTTTTAAATGACCTCAGTGTAAATTTCAACTCCTCTTGCTTCCATGATTTTCTTATAACCAAACATAAACAAGAGTGGGAAAGGGTCTTTTCCCTTTCCCCCTCTTTCACTGGGATCTGTAATGGGTTGAATAGTGCTTCCCCAAAATCCACATCCATCTTTGAATCTCAGAATGTGATTTTATGTAGTAAGTAGGTTCTTTGCAGATAAATAGGTTCTATTTGCAGATACACATACGATCTGTTGGATAAGGGTGGGTCCTAAACCAAATAAGAGTGTCCTATAAGAGACTAAAAGGATACACAAAGAGACATAGAGAAGAAGGCCTTGTGAAGATGGAGGCAGAAATTGGAGGATGTGTCTACAAGCTCTGAATGCAAGGATTGGAGGTAACCTCAAGAAGCTAGGAGAGAGGCATTGGTCAATTTCTCTCTTAGAGATTCAAGAAAGAACCAACCCCCTGCCATCTTGATGTCAGACTTCTGGCCTCCCTATCTGTGAGAGAATACATTTCTGTTGTTTTAAGTCACCAAGTTTGTGGGATTTATTATGGCAGTCCTAGGAAACTAACACAGAATCCTTGTAATTAATAAGATTGTGGCAGCTCCCATCCTTTGTCACCTTGCTTCTTCCAAGGAGTTATGAAGACTGTACTGAAAAAAATCCAGGAAAGTCAAATGAAATGAAATGTCCTAGAAAATAAGCCAAGAAATTAGGCTGAAGGCTGGAAATGGATACTTTCTCTCCCTAAAATATCTCATCTTTGTTTTTATTACTCTAGTTCTTCAGCTAGAAAAGTTCAAACAAAGCCAAAAATTAATTTTGCTCATCCAAAATGTTTGGATGTTTCTTTTTGTAGCATTAGTAATGAAGTTAATAATTTGTAATCATTATTGAGCTTTTTCTATATGGTAGGCATATTAAATATCTTGTACATATGATTTTGAAGCCTCACGACAAATCTTAGTATTTTCTTAGTTTTACACATGAGAAAACTGAGGCTGAGAGAGGCTAAGTGATTTGCTTAGGTTTATAATGCTGGTAAGTGGTACAGTGGGATTTGAATACAGATCTGATTGGTTCTAACCTGGTACCACCCTTCTATACCCTGCTGCTCTCTGAATAACATTTAATATTACCTTATCTGTTTCTACTAGACAAAGCATGTCACACAGTCTCAGTTAACCCACTAACTATCCTGCAGATGTAATTGCTTACAGTTGAAGAATTAAAAACCCAAGGTACAGGAAATTGGGTGATGTACCCAAGTTTATTCAACTAGAAAGTGGCACAATTTGGACATCAACTTCAATCGTCTATGTCCTCATTGATTTTGCTTCTACTATGCAGGCATAATTTGGCCACAAGATCAAAGATTGGTTGGAAACTTTAGAAATTAAAGCAATTTCCAAGTAGTAAATGTTGCTGTTCCTTCAAAAGCATCAAAACAACTAAAAGGGGAATCACTTAGCAAATAAGCACTGTTGACCTGTTTCTTCACATTGCAGTTAGTTGAATTTAAATTTGATTTAGTTCTTGACTTTAATCAAAGGACCACATGGAGTGTCTGCTTAAAACAGTTCTTCCTCTAAAGGCTGTATTCCTATAGCAATGAGTTAATAAATAAGCGAACAAGAACCTAGAAAATTCTGGGCTCTAAAAGACATTAAGAAGTCCCAAGATGCTGGATAGTAAACCCGGAAAAAAAGACATAAAGTCTAAAGAATTCAAGCAAAGAGTGAGGGAAGACACTTTGAGGCATGGAGAGTCATGTGTGCCAAAAAAAATAATATGGAAAGGATGTATGTTATAGTATGTTAGTATAAATTCAAGGGAAAAATCAAGAATGTTCTATGCCAAATCATCAGTGCCAATTACCATGAGGAGAAGGAGCATTTTCATTTATTATTCTATATAATGTTTTAAGTGGTAGGATTCTGCTGAGTTTAAATGTTATTCGAAGAAAAAAATAAACCACTCCACTCAATACATATAAAAATCCAAGAGTGAAGTCAGGTGAAAAATGCTGCCTAAAGATCAAATAATGAAAGGTATCCATTTGAAAAGCACAGATTTAGGGTACTTCTCAAAAGTGGTTCTCTAAGGTGCACAGGCAGTTCAGTAGTAGAATTCTCATCTGCCCCCTCCGCCATGCCGGAGACCTGGATTCAATTTCCGACCCATGCACCAAGAAAACCCACTGTGAACAAAATTCCCTATGTTATACATATCACATAAATGCCTCTCTCTGTGTGTATGCATAGATCATAGAAATACATATATGTAGGGAGACACGTTAACAAAAAAATAGTTCTCTAACTTCATTGGCATGCAGACACCCAGGAATCTTGTTGAAATGCAAACTTGGATTCATTTGGCCTGGAGTGAGGCCTAAGGATCTGCATTTTTTAAACCAGCTCCTAGCTGATGCCAGTATGGGTGGTATGAGGACCACATCTTAAGGAGGGAGCGAAGACCCAGGTAATTATGTGCTGCCAGAACTGAGAACCACTGAGCTGGAAGGATACATGTTGTAGAGGGCAAGTCTTTCTTCTCATTTCTCATTTCTACCTGAGAAGACACTTCTCCTCTAAGCCTCAGCCAATGGATGCTTTCCAGATCAGTCCTGCACAGAGGAGCTTCAACTGTGTTCCTCCAGCATGTCCCTACAGGTTGAGTTTCTCAAACTAGTGTGCAAATGAATCCCCTGGGGTGGTAAATATGCAGTTTCCTGAGCCAGATGCTCACTCAGCCTGGTTGGTCTAGAGTAGTCTCTGGAAATCCACGTCTCACAAACTTCCAAGAATGCTCTGATTTGGTGGCTCTGGGACCTGACTGAGCAATGTGTGATATCTCCTCTATCACCAAGTATGGTGCTCCACAAGTGTTTGGTTACGTAAATGAGTAAAGTAGCGCAGTTTCCCTTCGTCCTTTTATAATTATACAAGTTATAAATGCTTAATGTAGAAAATGTGGAGATACTTAAAAAAACATAGAAAAGTAGAAAAAAAGTCATTGGTTATCCCACCACTGAAAGGCAAACATTTTTTGACTTAACATTTTCTTTCTAGTTCTTTTTTCTATACATTTTACTTTTCTTAACTCAAATAAAATTGTAGTATTCCAAACCTAATTATTTTTTGAAATGAGACCAGGTAAAGATATTTTTGATGGTATTGTTTAATCGAATACATTGTTTCAAAGGCTGAATTGGACAAACTTGCACTTTTTTATTTCTATTACTGACTCATTCTTAGACTGATTTACAAAAAGAAAAAACACGGTTTCCTGAATTTGGGGATCCTGTATTTCCATATTCTCAATTCATGTTTTGTCCTCTTAGAAGACCATTCCAAAGAGAAACAATTTCTTATTTCCCAGAAATTTGCAACTGAAGTAGCCATTTTTATTCCAATTGCTAAGTCACAATGAGTTTTACATGTTAGATAAAGTTGGTATGTGGTTTTTTCATATCTAACCAAACTACTGGGACGTAATTATCTGCTTTTTAGTGACCTAGGTTTATTTGAAGATGTTGACATTTGCACAGCAGTATTATAAGGAAGGTGCTTGCATATTTAGCACTTAAGTATGACATCTTTTGTCCTTGAAATACCCCTCCAAAGGCATAATCTTACTTTTAGCTATTCAAGACCTATAGCTTTCTATCACTTTAGCAAAGCTTGGAGGACAGGTGATATTTTATTCTTTTTGTGCCAACAATGTTCTAGTTTACTCTTGTTGTTACTTTTCTGAATGACTTAACTCTTTATCCCTCTTTTTTCCCTCATAAGTCCTTTGCCTAATTTTCTCCCTAATATGTGCAGAGTTAGATTTAAAACTCTAAATTTTGAATTTATGAACAAAAGCAATTAACTGATAGAAAAGCACAGATGGTTCCATAAAAGAGACTTAGAATTTAACAATAATCTAGCCCTAAGTAACCCAGAAGAGTTAAATTGATTTTTTTCAATGTTCTGAATTTACTTCCAATAAATAACAGCCCCTAGGAGAAAACAATTCAATGACATATCAATTTAACAACATGCAGAAAACCTCTCCCCATTCCTGGGAAATTGACCCTTGAAATCACAGGAGTTGTTATTGCATTAGCCTTGATAATAGTGAGAATACACTCTTTCTCCACAAGTACATGGTGGAGAACAAAGACGAATAAAATATAATATAATATATGTTTGGGTTTTATAGTGTCCAGTTAGAGGTCTGACTGCTCTGCAAAACACAGCCGCAAGAGCATGGAATAATCATTAAGTGGAAGCAGGACCCTGTGGGTAATCGCTCAGACGATTCATTCAGGCTGCAGGGATGGGGGAGGATGAGCATAATGGATGTTTACCTGGCTTTTTTCCCCTTCAAGCATCGCTGTGCTGGGTCACCTGAAATGACTTCCTACACTAACCTGAACTCACTTCTCATAGTTCTGGCATATTCACAAAGGCAACTTTCTTAATTTTATATGTCCAAACAGAAAGACAGGACACATGATAATTAAAATCATTTGAGGACTAAGGAGAACGTTATCGAATATTTGTTATGCAGATGCCGTGTTTGGGAGCATCAATTTGTAATCTAGTTGCTAGATCAATCATCTGAATGAGCTCAGTAACCCCCTTGCAAGTAGATTAGATGAACAGATGGACAGATGGACAGATGGCAGAAACAGTGAAAAAGCTTTAGTGGTGCTCAAGAGAAGAAAATTAGCCTTTCTCAGTAAAACTTTACACTCTGGAAGTTTCATAGACTGTAGGCATTCATAGTAATTCAAACACTTCTGCAAGAATTCAAGGGTCATTATAAACCTATTCAATTCTATGGGGCGAACTGTGGTATTTCTCTAGGTTATACATTGCATAGGAAAGTTTTTTCAAATAGATTCATCAACCTTCTTATGTCTGGAAACCATGAGTATAGGAAATGTGTTTTTAATTCTGGAATTTTGGGGGGAGGTAGGGGATGGATATTCCCAGGGGGCTAAAACCTTTAGACTTCTAATTTCCAATTCCTTGGAAAGAGAAATTGGAGTCAATACTTTCCAGGAACCAGAGATCTCTATTTTTAGCCTCTGCTGATTAGGATCATATTATCTAAATAGGAATGAATTTGAACCGAGTGTACCTTTTACTCCAGAATGGTACTTACGGGGTTTCTGTGACACCAGCAGGTTGTGTTCTTAAAAGTATGGTTGTGCAATGAGTAAATCGCCCTTGTTTGAGTTCATAGAGGACCGCTGCTAGGTCAAATTTGGTAAGCTTCTTTTCTTTGAATTGTGCTTTTATTTTGTGTTTTTTTTATGGGAAATCCAGTTAAAATTAAGTGTTGTTTCACAAATTTTCATATTGCTAACATGAATCTTTGAAATTTGTTCAACTAGCAAGAATAAAATCATTTAAGAAGAAAATCATTTAAGGACTAAAAAGAGAAAAGCAGGAAATCATAAACCATGTTGGTAAAACAGTAATTAGCCTAACAGATGGGATGTGGGGAGTGAGGAATAATAAATATGGCAGGGGGATGTTGAAGAATGAAAAGGAAGGAGAATAATATTAGACTTTACTTAAAAGCTTTGTAGAAGTGGGAAACAAAAAGACAGGAAGCAGGACAACTTCTTGGAGGGAAGCGGTCAAAAGCATAGGTGTAACAGAAACGAGAAGCAAAGAAAGCAATTTTAGTGAAATATTAATATTACCAGAATTTATTCAGAGCAACTTGGAAGAATAAAAAGTATCTGGTTGTAAACCGAGAGCTAGGTTTGGCAATTTATGCCTATACAGAAAGCAGTAGAAGAAAAAGGAAGGAAGAACAGCTGCTGTATAAATTTAAATGACAGGATAGAATCAAAGTAGAAGAGAGGACACCCTGGGCTTTCAAGGGTGAAAGCAAAAAGACTGCTACTTTTCTCAACACAAGGAGGAAGAACTATCTTAGGAAAAGGCAACTAATTCAACAGGAGAAAGGCAGGTTAAAGCCCCAGCACTTGGAGAAGACCGTACCTGGATTTTTCACAACATCTGTTGGCTACCTCAAATCTTATTTCCTTCTTTTCTCCCGAGGACTAAAAAAGCAATCATCCCTTTACACACATTCTTCAAACAATGACAACTTTAAGAGACTCCAGATGGCTTGAAAAAGCTTGAAAGCCATTCACAGTGCACTGTAGGCTTTTGTAGACACCCCCATGTGGAACCAGTCTGAAAACTGTTATGGTTTTTGTTTGGATCATGTCCTGGGGATGAGCTGCAGGGCCAGCAAAATAAGTAAGTAAGTAAGTAAATTAACTAATTAATTAATTAAATTTAAATTTATGAAGAACCAGCCCCAGCCCCAGCCCCAGCCCATGTGCACAGAAAAGTGACATTGCTTCCTGCATCTCTCCCGGTCTCGATGTACGTTACCCTGTACCCCGCCCGGGCCTTGCCGTAGAGATCGGTTGAAGAACTCTTTCCCTGCTTCTCAGATATCCTTTTTTAAATTTATTTATTTATTTATTTAATTTGCATATGGGCAGGAGGCACCAGGGATCGAACTCCAGACCTCCAGCACGGCAGGTCGGAGCTCTGCCTGCTGAGCCACGGCAGCCGCCCTCAGATATTATTTTATAAGTCACTTCTTCAGTGAATTTACTGTATTCGGATAGGAAATTTAACTGTGCCTGGCTTCATTGAAAATATATTAGAGAGATTCACAGACTCAACCAATTTTTCTTAGTTTTTTGGGACAGTTAAAAATATCATTATCAATTATCCATGGAAAGGCAATCTCTGAAGGGTGTTATGTTGGGACAACTTTAATAATAACCAACAGAACAGGTATTTTTAAAGGATAAGCAGATTGCACAGAACTGAATTTCAAATTTTATTTATCAAAGGGAAAAAAGTAATTAAGAATCACGAACAGGCTCATGAGCATTTGGAGTCACTGGTTTCTTGGAAAGAAATAATCCGAAACTTTAAGATAATACTAAAATGTAAGATTTTGAAGGACAAGATAAATTTACTTGTAGATTAGAAAAAACATAGGTTATGTGCATGTCTGTGAGAGAGAGAGAGAGAAAAGAATAAAGTGTTTGTTCTCTTGATGTATTGACTGATTTTATATAACAAGATGATTTGTGTTGAAATATGTATTTTTTTTTTATCGTGGTGATGAATACACAACTATGTGATGATATTGTGAGCCATTGATTGTGCACCATGTATAGAATGTTTGTGTGGCAAGAACACTTGTATGTTTGTTTGTTGTTGACAATAAAAATATTTTTTTTAAAAAAAAGGAGAAGGAGGAGCTGTAACACAGAAGATAGGATTTAACAAGTGAGTATGACCACTGAGTTATATTGATATTTCTTTTTAGTCACCAGTGTCTTAGATCAGCTAAAAGGAAAAACCTGAAATTGTGGAGCCATAACTCAGACCGTACTTTGAAATTTGTTCTACTCGTTAAAATGTACTTTCAGATTCATCGCTTTTTGGTATATATGTTATATTTCACAATAAAAATGTTTTAAAAAGGAGGGCAGGATAAGCAGGAGCAGTTTTATTTTTTATATCTACTGACCAAAAAAAACTAAGTAACAAAAAGCTAATAGGTCTTGAACTTGATACTGTGATTAATGTGGTTATATAAACGAATATCCTTGTTCTTAGGAAATATACATGAAAGTTTTAAGTGTTCAAGGAACATGAATATATGCAATCTACTCTCAAATGTTTAGAAAATAGATCAGATAGATAAATAGGTAAGTAGATCATTGATATGACAGATGGATTAGATGGATGGATGGATGGATGGATGGAAGGAAAGAAGGAAGGGAGAGTGGGAGGGAAGGAGAAGAAGGAAGGATATGAACAGTGTGGCAACATGTTAAAGTTGTAAATCTGGGTGTCT